>CM060343.1:24552252-24554752 GCA_030674155.1 Stramonita haemastoma
TTTTTGGGTTTTTTGGGTTTTTGGGGGGGGTTTTTTTTGGGGGGGTTTTTGGGGGGTTTGGGGGTTTTTTGGGGGTTTTTGGGGGGTGTGGGGGGGTTGTGGGGGGGGGGTTTTGGGGCGTGTTTGTGTGGTGTGTTATGTTTTGTGTTGTTTTGGTTTTGTGTGTGGGTGGTGGGGTTGGGGTGGTGTGGTGTGGTGTTGTCTGTGTTGTGTTGTTGTGGGGATGTGTTGTGTTGTGTTGTTTTGGGTGGGTGGGCGTGGTGTGTGTGGGTTTTTGGGGTTTTGGTGTGTGGGTTGGTGGTTTTTGTGTGTGGGGTGTGGGGGTGTTTTGTGTGTGGGGTGGGGGTTGTGGGGTGTGTGGGGGGGTTGTTATTTTGGGTGGGGGGGGGGTTTGGGGGGTTTAACACCCCCAAACCGTCAAAAACCTTTTTCTCCTTTCGGAAGAATCTATCTTTCTTTCAAATTATCTATCTTTTAAAACTTCTATCTATCTATTTTCTATCAAACTACTATTATCATCTACTACTGTCTGTCTGTCTTCTTCTGTCGCGGGCGGGTCTGTCTGTCTGCCCTGTCTGCCCTCTCTACCTACCTATCTATCTATCTATTTACCCTATTTCTATATATCTATCTTTCTATCTATCTATCTATCATCTATTAATCTATCTTTCTTCTTTTTCCTATTTTATCCCTTAGTCGGGCGACCGGTGGGGGAAACCCCTGAAGATTTTAAAACCCCATTTCCCTCCACCTCTCTCGTTCTCCTTTCTCGGGGTTTGGTTGAGTTCTGGGCCTGTTTAGGTTAAAATGTTTGCGCCCCAAAAAAAAAAAAAAAAATCGATTTCCCAAAATTTGTGAAAAAATGGGCGTGGGGTTTTGGGAGTTCTTTTGTGTAAAGGGTAGTGTTTCACACACACAAAAACACACACCACACCCCACCTACCACCCACACACCACACACCAAACACACACACAAAAAAAGGGGGTTCTATTTTTGGGGTGGCTGTAGTATCATTTTTTTTATTTTTCCCTTTTATATCGGGGAAAATTTGAACAAGCACCCCTTGTGCTTTTTTTTCTTTTTTTTTTTGTTAAAATTCCACCCCCGTGTGTTTTCAGTTTTGTAAATCTTTGTCATCTGTCCCCGTGTTTGGGGGGAATAAAAACGAGAGTAACGAAGTTAGGAAAACAAACGGAAAAAAATGGAAAAAGTTTTCGGGGTGTGTAACCGGCCCTCTTCTCTCTCTCTCCCCCTTTTCTCTTTTCTCTCTTTTCCCCTCTACTCTCTCTTCCCCTCTCTCTCTCTCTCTCTTCTCTCTCTCCTCAAGTCTTTTTAGAGGGGAATTTTTAAAAAAGGAAACCCCCTTTCAACGCACGCAAAAACAAACCCTTGGGGCCCCAAATTTAAAACCTGTTCCGCTTTTTGGAAGAGTAGGCCCCGTGTGCCGGTGGAAAAAATGACATTTACAAAAAAACATACACACCGGAACTGGATGTAAAAAAAACATTTAAGGGTGCTTTTCTATTTTCCTTTGAATAAAAAGAATCTTCTTTTTCTCTCTCTCTCAAACCTCTCCTCTCTCTACTCTCTCTCTCTCTCTCTCTCCTCTCTCTCTCTTCTCTCTTCCCCCTTCCCTCTTTTCCTCCTCTTTTCCCCCTTTCCCCCCTCCCCTCCCACTGCCCCTTTTCCTTTTTACTTTACTCCAGTTAATTCCAAAAACAGCTGCGGGACTTTTCTAAATAAAACCTGGCCCCTTACTTTGTTTTGTGTCAAACGGGGTCCTCATCGGCCAAACCCCCCCCCCCCTTTTTTTCTGACTAAACAGTTTCCACAGACAGGGAAAAAATTTGCGGACAAAGATTTTTTAATTCAAAAAAACCCCAGAACCCTTGTGTGCCCTTTTGGAAAAGCTTACGTCAGCACCGTCCTTCATTCATTCAATCATTCAATCCCTTAAAATTTATTCCCCTTTCTAACTACCAGAAAAAGTGACCCCCCGGGGGGCGTTTTGGAAAACGAAATAAAAAGTTTTTTCAAACTGGAATAAAAACCCCCATTGTTATTTTCATTCTCTCCTCTCCTTTTTCTTCTCTCTCTCTTCTCTCTCTCTCCCCCCTTCTCTCTCAAACTCCCCCTCTTCCGTATGAGGGGTTTTGGTGTGTGTGTGTTTTGTGTTGTGTGTGTTTTGTGTTTTGGGGGTGTGTGTGGGGGTTGTGTTTTGTGGTGCGGCGTGGAGAGAGGGGAGAGAGAGAGAAGAGAGAAAAGAGAGAGAGAGAGAAAAGAAGGGGAAGAAGGGGAAAGGGAAGAGGGAGAGAGAGAGAGCGGGTTAAACGTGTGGGGGCACGCGGGGGGTGTTGGTTTTTTCCCCCCCCCCCCCGCGGGTAAAAGCGCCGGGGCCGGAATGTGTGTGGGGGGGTTTTGTGGGGGTTTAAACAAAAAACCCCCCTTTGCGTCATTAGACTTTTTTTTTAAAACCCCAAAAAATTTTTTAAAAGTTTT
>CM060343.1:24570743-24573243 GCA_030674155.1 Stramonita haemastoma
TATCATTCCAACAAAAGGCGTTCTGCTTTAGAATGATGGCTGTATCAAAATGATTTACGTATTTTCTCAAGTTGTTTCAGTGTCTTATGCTACTCTGTGTGCAATTTGTGCCCTAATTATCAATTTTAGTTATTCATTCATCTATTTATTTAGTCACTAAATTTATGTTTAGTCTAAAATGTTCCAAACATTCTAACCAGATGTATGCTAATACCACAAGTAAATGTTATAATCGTTGTGCTTGTAGTGTTTTCAGGTGCATTCTTGGAAAGGATTGAGAACGAAATTAATGTTGGGAGGGGGGGGGGGGGGGGGGGGGGGGGAGTAGCGAGTGTGTGAAATTGTAATGGTTCCGGTGGCCTTCTACAATAAAATTGTTCAGAGTTCAGAGTTCTCTGTCTCTCTATGTCTCTGTCTATCTCCCTCTGTCTCTGTCTCTCTCTCTGTGTCTCTGTCTCTGTCTGTCTGTTGTTGTTGTTGTTGTCTTCAATTTAACGTCTGTTCACACTCAGTGATATTAGACGAGGAAAGTGGAAAGTAAGGAAGTTGAAGAAGGGAGTGGAAGGAGTGGGAGAAGAAAAGACTGAAGAGTTAACATGTGGGTGGATGTTTTTGTACATGAAAAGGTAATAATACTTTATACATATATATAAATTAAAAAAATAATAATAATAATAAAAATAAAAATTAAAAAAAAAACCAACTTAGACATGAGAAAAGTTTAGATTTAACAAAGTGTGAACATTAAACATCAATAATATAACTACAACAAATGTTCAAGTGGACTGTGCAATAAACATCGAGCAATAGCAAAGGCTAACTTTGAATTTTCAAATACATTTTTCATAGACTGCTCGGAAAATACAGGTAAGAGGGGCTTTACAATTGGGCACTCAAATATGATATGGGTATTTGTAATGTGATCTCCACATAGACATTTGACATTTTTGCAAAATTTTGTGATGAATGCATTTAACTTTATTCTAAAATACAATGCATTTACTCTTCTTGCGGTTATGACACTTAACTTTATTTTAGAGGGAGATAAGTAACATGAAGTAAGGGAACTAGTCAGACAACTCTTTAGATATTGTTCCTTGAATTGAACAGATTCTTTCAACTTACTCCATGACGTTTGTTCTAATATGTGGTATCCCTCCTGTAGAGATAAGGGAACATGTAGTTCTATTGATTCCAAATCATGTCTTGCCCCCTTTTTTGCAGCTCTGTCAGCCCACTCGTTTGGAAATATTCCAACATGTGAAGGTACCCAACAAAAATGAACCGGAAAACCTCTTAAACTTAGAAGGTGTATGACGTATTTAATTTCAAAAATGATTCTGGATACTTTCTTGAAATTTGGGGATTTTATAGCATACAGTACCGACTTAGAGTCTACACAGAGCAAAATAGGAATAATGAAAAATGGAAAATCAAGAATGTGGTTAAGAGCCATAAGAATAGCAATTAATTCAGCTGTAAATATTGAATGATGTTTACCAAGATAGTATGATTTCTCTGTTTTAAATGCTGGTATGACGAATGCTGAACCAGTTTCATGGTTTTCTAAGACAGATCCATCTGTATATACTTTTAAAAGTTAGCATAGTTATTTTCGATATGTGATCGGACATCTGCAACCATGATATTTTGATTTTCTTTCTTTTTTCCATTTGTACATTCTATATCAAAACTTGCTTTATTTATTTCCCATGAAGGACATGGTACAGCTTCTTTTTGTGTTTCTAAGTCGTAATGATTAAGTTCAGATTTTTTAAAAAGGTCTGATACGTAAGTGCCAATAGGCGTTAAACACGAAATATGTCTGGCTCTTTTCGGAAAATTCGTTTCAGCTTGAACTTGTAACTCACTAGAAACAAAATTTTCATTTGCTGTGCTCCGTAACACATATTTGGCACATGAAAGTTGTCGGTATTCAGCTAAGGGAAGTTCCCCAATTTCGTTATAAGTTCCTATGGTAGATGCATGGAATGGCACACCAAGTGCAAGTTTGTATGCCTTACTGTCTATACTTTGGAGTTTTTTAAGTAAATAATTGGGAGCACTAAAAAAGACTTCTTGTCCATAAGACAGTTTGGAACGTACAAGTGACGTAGATAAGCATTTTAGAGTGAAGATATCTTGTCCCCATGACTGTCTACTAACCATTTTAAGGAAATTGATACATTTTCTTGCTTTTGTTAAAATGTATCCAATATGAGCATTCCAGGTTAACTTTGATGTTAGTAAAATACCTAAAAATTTTACAGTATTTGTGTACTGAATTGTTTCCCCTCCAATCATAAACTGTGGTAGTGTATCTGGATCACTGCCATTGTTAAAAAGCATAATGTGTGTTTTTTCTGTGGATAATGTCAGACCATTTTCAAATATATATTTATATAAATGATCTAGCTCTTTTTGATATATCTTTCTAGTATAATTAATCATCCTCTTTGTTGTACTGCGCTTCATAGTAACATTCATCCATATACATATA
>CM060343.1:24583243-24605743 GCA_030674155.1 Stramonita haemastoma
GTTTACCACATTAAGGTAGCCACATCCGACTTGGGAGGATGTTGTTAACGTCACCACTTACCCTGTCAGATCTGTAAGGTACATGGCTGACGTCAGGAAAACGTATCAGCACACAACACGTCAGCAGAAGCACTGAAGTCTTCATTGTTTCGTTCTCCAAGCGCTGAAGAGGCAGAAAGGATAACACATTTTATATCAACAATAACAAGTTAAAATCTTGTTTGCAGTTTATTGATCGCAGAAAAACAACAAATGAAATCACTGCATTTGGATAAATTTTTCGAGTTGTCGAGGGAATTTGCATACATTTGGTATGCATGCGATGCGGTGACCATAAGCAACAATGCACATGAAAGAAGGATCAGGAGTTGAGATGAGACGTTTCGCAAACTTCCTGGTATCATTAAACATAACAATTTCGGTATCATTTACACTAACGCGGAAGTAAAACAGTTAACTTTGGGTGTCTCATTCAGAGATCAAACAACGAGGAAGCAAAACCAGAAAACTTCCCGGTATCTCATTCACAGATCAACACTAAGAGGAAGCAAAACCCAGAAAACTTCCCGTATCTCATTCACAGATCAAAAACTAACGAGGAACAAACCCAGCACTGAACACACCCTGGGCCATATGCACAACTCTGACTTCAGTGTTCGGGGTTTGTCCTTCTCAGCTGGAGTTCCAAGGTTCTCCAGGGGGGAGTTTTCCTTGGACTGTTTTTACCCGCCATTTAGGAAGCCACATTTCATCTTCGGGAATGGTGTCTAAACTCAACACCTGTGCGCATGCCGTTTTTTTGTTTGGTTGATTGGTTTCATTTGTCGTCCGTTTCTAGTTGTACAAATGTCCAAACAGGTTTTTAACAAATGCGCAAGATGTTCTGTGTGCATTGGCAATGGGCTTTGGTTTAGTCTGATCCCAGGGACTTTGGGAGTGTGGAGTTGTCACTGATGTTAACTTCAGGGGAAAGTTCCCTAAAACCGTGCGCTCTAGTGACCCTGGATAGTCTGGTCAGAAGCACAGGCTCTAGCCCCTGGGTATCTCTCCCCCCCCCCCCCCCCCCAGTGCCAGTGGTCTGTTTCAAACCACATAGAAAGTGAGGAAATAAGAAGGGGAGGAGGGGCGTTTGGATTGGGAGAGGGGACAGACTGAAAATACACAGTGAAAAGTGTTTCACTTGATGTCCATTCATCTGTGTGGTTGTCCCCTTTTTTCTTTTCTTTTTTTCGAATTTGCTTTTTGTGTTGCTTTCCCTTTCTGCCAAATGGATGTTGTTTATTCAAAGTGTATGAACGTGCGTTAAACTTCATCTTAATTTGAGGGTTTAATTTCATAGTGCACAAAACTTGTAAAAAGAATGCTTTTTTCCCTAATCAACTCTAACGAAAATTCAGAACAATTCCAACGAAACGTAAAGATGATATCTGAGAAAATGATGTTAAACAGAAAGCCATTAAGCTTTGATTTTTTTTTGTAATTCTGATACAACAAATAAAAATGATTCCAATTGCAAATGCTTTATTACCTCAAAATAGAGAATTCAGTTAGGTTAGAGCAGGGTTCACATGTAAGATGAATGATAGGATACTGTAGCATATCCATTCAGGAGCCACACGACTTGGGCAGATTGTTGTTAAGATCACCAATCAGACCCTTAAAACAAGACTGATGAGTGGTACATGCTGCACGTTGAGAATTACGTCTATTTAGATCACATTGCACCCTCAACAAAACTATTTATTAGTTTATTCTCAATAAGAAGTACAAATTGTTAATACTTCGTTAAGTGCCCAAAGTGCAGATATGAAACACAGAGTACCTTAATTCGATGATTTCATTATCTAAAATAAATAATAATATATATATATTATTCGGATAAATTTATATAGTTGTATATGAATTTGATATATTAAAGAGCGATCGGGTGGCATAACACAATGTCAGTAACAAAGATAGCAATCACACCTGCATGAAAGCAAGGATTGATGAACAACATGGTTCTTTTTGCAAAATTTACCTAAAATTTGTTACAAGGAAGTAATCCGTTAATTTAAATAAACAACATAAGAATCAAAAAGTGGATCTAAACCAGAAACTATCTATTCATATCAGACTTCATAACTACGGGAAGCCAATCCACCAACACACCCTGGCCATATCCAAAAAACCACTTCGTGCAGAAGGTTATCCTTCCTAAAAGAAAGCACCAAGGATACCACAGCACAACCAGGTATACAAAATGCAATTTTCCGCTTCCAGAATGAAATTCAACATTTTTTCAACTTTAGTCTGACTCAACTTCCTTGCGCATTATCACCTTTTTTTTTGGATGGCTATGGTTCACACTCTTTTCATTTTTATACAGACTGACAAACTAATGGCAACTTTTTAGCCAATCTTTGTGGCATTGGAGATTGACAGGGTCTATAGTAAAGTCGAATCCGGGTACTTTGGAATGTGGAGTTTCAGACATGTTAACTTCGGGTAAGTATCCTAAATCGTTCAGTCCTCAGTTATTTTTGTGATCATTTATTATTTAAGCTTTGTTCATTAATTCCTTGTTACCCCTTTTTATTTCTCTATCTTCTGTTCCATTATCAAAAAAGGTCGGATTGAACTTGGTTGGCTGTTTGGATTGTGAGAGGGGACAGACTGAAAATACACAGTGGAAAAAGTGTTCCACTTGATGTCCCATTCATCTGTGTGGTTGTCCCCCTTTTTTCTTTTCTTTTTTTGCGAATTCTGCTTTTTGTGTTGCTTTCCCTTTCTTCCAAATGGATTTGCTTATGCAAAGTGTATGAACGTGCGTTAAACTTCATCTTAATTTGAGGGTTTAATTTCATAGGTGCACAAAACATTGTAAAAAGAATGCTTTTTTCCCTATCCACCTCTAACGAAAATTCAGAACAATTCCGAATGAAAACGGAAAGATGATATCTGAGAAAATGATGTTAAACAGAAAAGCCAGTTAAAGTTTGAATTTTTTTTGTAATTCTGATACAACAAATAAAAAATAGATTCCAATTGCAAATGCTTTATTACCTCAAAACAGAGAAATTCAGTTAGGTTAGATCAGAGGATTACACATGTAAAAATGAAAGAATGAATCACGTGCATGTCATCAGAGAGCTTACAGCTTACAGTGCTGTACAGAATCATCACATTATGCCAGACATTTTAAACCAATAAAGTTGAAGATAGTACACTCTACACTTGTGAGAATTTCCGTCTGTTTTATAATCACATTGCCTTTACCCTCAACAAAAACTATTGAATATACAAGTTTAATTCTATATAATGTAAGTACACACTTGTTAAGCACTTCGTTACAGTGGCCCAAAGTGCAAGATATGAAAACACAGATGTACCTTATGAAAAAAAGGATAATAATATATAGGAGGTTGTATAACAAATGTCAGGTAAACAAAGACTAGCAATCACACCTGCAAATGAAAAGCAAAGGATTAAAATGAAACAGATATGGTGTCTTTTTTCATGTCAAATTTACCACAAAATATTTGTTGCAAAGAAAAGCAGCATCGTGTTTGTTTAAATAAAACAACAGCATAATGATATCAAAATAGTTGGATGTATATAATAGTCTAAACAATAAATTCAACTCTAGCTTTATCGACTGGTTGTCCTAATCCACCCAACATTCCGTTCCTTCTCCAATAAACCAACATTGCAGAAAGATCAATACTCCATTTACAAAAAAATTCAACACAACAACAACCAGGAGTACTCACCAGTAACTACAAAGTTTCTGTCCAGAATGAAAGGAAGCAATCTTTTCAACCCTATATATGTGGACTCACTCCTTGCTCATCAATCACCCTTTTGGAGGCAATGTTACACCTCTTTTATCTTTTATCAGCAGACTGGAACAAACTAATGCAACTTTTTACACCTTGACATTGAGAGATTGACAGGGGAAATCAAGCAGAAAGTGAAAAGTCCGGGTCGAACTTCCGTTTCTATGACAAAGTGACACGCGGTACGTCATGCATCGTTTCAGTTTCTATTTATTTTTCTGATCATTTATTATTTACGTTTTTGTTCATTAATTCTTTTTCACCATTTTTTATTTCTTTATCTATCTGTCCATCATGGAATCAGAACACAAAGGTCCGGATCTGACTTTCGTTTCTGTTTGCATGTGGCTTTTTTGTTTTGTGATTCTCTGCGAAGTTAGAATGGTGGGCAAAAACAGTCCCGCACATGGGCAAAATCAATAGCGACCAGACCAATACTCACGGCCAAGTGGATGGGGGAAACGTTTCGGGCAACAAACGGGAATTGAACCTACACTTCTCGCTTTCTGGACATGTGCGTTCGTTACCGCTAGGCCACTGATCGACCTTTGCTTAAGGGTAGACACGGGTCCAAAAGTGCCCCACATCATGTTTTTTTAGAATAAAAAATTGCTGGATACATACATTCATAAAGGTCTTCATGTGTTAATTTGAAAAAAATCAGATTGTAAAATATGTCTGTAGAAACAGGTTACTTCAACTTTTTTATAGACAGAAAGGTTTAGGAATTTGAAACATTTAGTTTTGGCGGCCATATCGGATTGTTTCCATGGCAACAGTGCAGAAGACTGGATAATTCTTTGATTTTTATGCTTTACAAGTGATGCCCTTTCAATATATGGCATAACTTTTAACATGGACTTGTGAAAAAAATTTCATCAGTTTCGACCCCCATGTCCCACTTTCATTACGGGATTTTATCTCTGATGTCATGTTTTTTCATGCTTATTGCATCATGTTTTTAAAAAATCATTTTGTACATTTCTGTTGCTGTCCCTAATACAGCTGATTTTAATCTAGTTTATTAATACTTTTACTTTTTTATTTTTACTTTTATGAGTTTTACTCTCTCTCTCTCTCTCTCTCTCTCTCTCTCTCTCTCTCTCTCTCTCTCTCTCTCTCTCTGGGGGGGGGGGGGGGGGGGGGGCAATTATGTGATGTGAAGAGAAGGGTACTGAAACTGCTCTGGTGTTTTTGTGGTTTAATAACTAGTTTTCAAGTGGATTTAAATCTTCATTGATTGTATATAGATAGATCAGGAGGATGGGCATATCCGTGCAATTGTACAGAGCTGTGTGGGGGACATTTGCCGCAGTGTTCGCCTCCTTCATGTCTAAAAGGGCAGAATTTAAATCAACTGTGAGAAACACCATTCTGACATCGAGAAACCCGCGAGATGGTGTCCTGTTAGGACTTACCCTCACCTACTTATTTGGGGGGGGGGGGGGGGGGGGGGCTTTTATTACAGTGTGGCGATGTGGAGACCAACCCTGGACCCACCACCCCTGGATCTTCTGGCCCAAGCTGAGACAGACCAGCTTGGTTGGTGGTGCTGGTGGTCGTAGCACCATCACAGGCACAGCAACCAGGAAAACCAGATCGAGGGCTGATGTGACCACGTACACCAACACGCTACAATCATAGACCATGGCCAGGACTCCTCTTCTGCTGGATCTCCTAAGGAACTGTCCTTCAACACCATGACAGCAAAAATGGAAAAAGTGGAAAACTTGCAGGAAGCAACGACTGACAGTTTGAATAATGGGATAAAATTGTTGACACACAGTGTTGGTGTGTTGAAATAGGAAATGTGTACCCTGAAGAAAGACATGGACGTCCTCTGAACTGAAAATGTAAACTTAAAACAGTCATATACAAAATTGATGGATAGGTTGGGAAGCTAGAAAAGAAAGGAAGGTTTAGACGAAACAATGTCATTTTTCATGGTTTAGATAAGAGAGCTGATGAGACTGGAGCTGAACATGAAAGGGTTGTAAAATGTCTTCTCTCAGAAAAAAAATTATGTAGCATATGTATAATTTGATAGAATGCACAGGATAAATTCTAAATCCAACTCTCCCATTATTGCTAGGTGTTGCTTTTATCAAGATAAGCTTAGCATATTGAAGGCAAAGACTCGGCTGAAGGGCTCCAAGATTTTTGTAGATGAAGATTTTTCCCAAGCTGTTAGAGAAATTGGACGCAAAGTGACCCCGTATTTGAAGAGTACTAGAGCAGAAGGGAAAAATGTGAGAATGATCTTTGATTATTTGATCATTGATGGTGAAAAGGTAACCCTCAATGATCTAGAAAGAAACAAATAGCTTGCTGGCTGGCCCATACACACATCTGTCTGTAGAGGTAATTCACAGGGGGGTAGGAAAAGTAAACTTACACCGGGCGTAAAACCTCAATTAGATAGGACTAGGCCTACTCCCATAATGGAGCTTTGTACTATAACCAGCAAGAAAGACAGGGAACCTGGCTTTGCCAGGCCAGGAGACAAAGACAAAGACCAAGACCACAGTACACTAGGTGTAGGCCTAACCCTACATAGATCTAGGCCTAACGTTGAGTCATTTGGCTTTAGACCATGCTTAAATAAAGAGTCCTCTTTAGTGATCTTGGTATGGTTGAAAGCATTAATTTGATGTCTTGTCATATCAATGGAAGTAGTGAAAATGTGAGTCTAGATGATGTAGTAGATCAATTGGAGTGTGGCAATACAAATCAAGCAAATAAAACTTTTTTTCATTTTGGTCCTGGAACGTAAATGGGTTTTTTTCAAACTATCTGATGGAGATTTTGTATCGTGTGCGTAGCTTTGATTTTATTTGTCTGACAGAAACTTTCTTGGAGAATATCCAGCCAGATGTTTTTAGTGGCTATAAGGCCTTCTATAAGTAGGCAACTAAAGTTAGCTATCAAGGGAGGCGATCAGGGGGAGTAGTTTATTTGATTAAGCATGAGTTAGCTGCTCTTGTAAAATGTTTAGATGTTCCATACCCTACCACTTGTACTTTTCTCTGTGACAAATCATTATTGTGTACCTCAAGAAATGTTTTGCTTGTATGTGTGTATTTCCCACCTGAAGGGTCTCCTTTTTATAACATATTTGACAATGATAGTGGGATTGCTATGATGGCAGAATATTTAGTCAATTGTGTGGTTACTTTGGATGAAGTTGATATAATATTGTATGGAGACTTAAGCAGTAGGACATCAAACTTTTCTTGCCATCATGTGGCAAATGACTTAATTTCAGAGCTCCAAAGCAAAAGCATGTCTCTTAGTGGTAATCGTTATTCTGAAGATTCTGTTATAAATAATTATGGTAAATTATTATTGAATATGTGTACTACACTTAGTTTACAAATTCTGGATGGTGTATGTAATGGTGATAAGCAAGGACGCTATACGTACATTTCTGATGGAGGATGCAGTGTTCATGATTATTTTTAGTGTCAGATGATTTGTTCTCTCAGATTTTTGACTCATGTGGTTTGTTGCTGAGCATTCTGATTCAGATCACCTTCCTGTTGAATTACATATTAATTCATTGTATAAAACTTATGCAATAGCCGAAGAGCCATCTGTTGTGGAAAAGATTGTGTGGGATGAAAACAAACTCTCAGCGTAGAAAGATAATCTTTGTGAGGAGGACATGTGTGTAAATTTTTCAAGTGCCTTACGGACGATTGATGAGAGAACATTAATAAAGCTCTAGATTGGTTCAATGGCTGCATAAAGTCCAGTGCTGAATGTATGAAGAAATAGGTACAGGTCAAAAAAGTTTTATCAAATGCTACATGGTTTGATAATGAATGTAAAAATATGAAATACAGGGTAGGAAAACTTTTGAAGACTTACCAAAAAACGTTAAAGAACGAAGACAAAAACTTGTACTGTGTCTTAAGAAGGGAATATAAACACATGATAGAAAGGACAAGAAAACAGTATAATATGACTTTACTTGCAGACATGGTGTCTTCAATCTCTTCTCAAGCTCAGTTCTGGAAAAGTGTTAAGAAGGCGTCGTTTAGTAATAGTCAGCCAAAGAATAGTATATCAGTTGACAGTTGGTTTCAACATTTCAAAACCCTGTTGGAGAAAGACACTTCAGACAACTCCATGAATACTAATGTTGATTATGATGAAAGTGAGGAAGATTTTGATCATCCGGTATCTAAAGATGAAATATATTGGGCACTTAGAAAACTAAAGAATGATAACGTAGCAGGTCCTGATCAAATCAACAGAGCATTGCTGAAAAATGGAGGTGAACATGTTGTGCCTTTCCTTCTAAAATTATTCAACAAAATCTTTGAGGATGGCCTTTTTCCAGATAACTGCACTGAAAATATAATCCTAACACTACACAAAAAGGGCGATGTTGATAACCCTAATAACTGCAGGGGAATCTCTCTTTGTGACATAAGTAGTAAGTTGTATAGTACTATCATTAATAATAGATTTCATGAATGGGTAATGAAAAATGATATAACAGGTGAACACCAAGCTGGTTTTAGGAGAAGATATTCCACTTTAGCTCATATGTTTACTCTGCTTGCATTTTTTACAGAAGCAGTTTGCTCATATCCATAAACTTTGTGTGGCATTTATTTAGTTTGAAAAGGCTAAATTTTGTTAATTGAAACTTGTTGTGGCCTATTCTCCTGAAAAATGGTGTGAAGGGTAAATTATTATGTTTGAGAGCCATGCATCAGAATGTCGGAAGCAGAATACGATGTGGTACTAAACTGACTGACATAATATACTGTACCACTGGTGTTAAACAGGGCGATGTGTGTAGCCCTTTGCTGTTTTCTGTTTTTATTAATGAGTGCTTATTCCATTGTCCTCGATATAAAAGAATAAATAAATAGATTAATAAACTCTCTCTCTCTCTCTGTCTCCCCCCCCTCTTCTCTCTCTCTCTCTCTCTCTCTCTCCTCTCTCTCTCCCCCTCTCTCTCTCTTCCTCTCTCTCTCTCTCTCCTCTTCTCTCTCCTGTCTGTCCCCCCTCTCTCTTTTTCTCTCTCCCTCTTCTTCTGTCTGTTCTGTCTCCTCCGTCTCTGTCTTGTTGTCTGTCTTCGTCTCTCTCTGTCTCTTCTGCTCTTCTCTCGTTTGTCTCTGTCTGTCTCTGTTCTTTGTCTCTCTGTCTCCTCTCTGTCTTCTGGTCTCTGTCTTCTCTCTTCTTGTCTCTCTCGTCTTGTCTCTCTTCTTCTCTTCTCTCTGTCTCTTCTTCTTCTGTCTCTCTCTCTCTGCTCTCTCTCTCTCCTATCTCTCTCCTCCCCCTGTCTCTCTCTCTTTCTAGTAAGTAGTTAAGAGAGAGAGAGACAGAGAGAGAGAAAGAATGAGAGACACAGAGAAAGAGAGAGGGGGGGGAGAAAGAAAGATAGAGTGATAAAGACAGAGAAACACAGAAAGAGTGGAGAGAGAGGGGGGAGGGAGACAGAGACAGACAGACAGACAAACAGAGACAGACAGAGAGAAAGAGGGAGAGAGTGAGACAAAGAGAAGAGAGAGAGGGGGAGGGAGGGAGAGAGGGATAGAAAGAGAAATGAGGAGAGAGGGGGAGAAAAGCGAGAGAGAGAGTGAGAGAGAGAGACAGAGACAGAGACAGAGACAGAGAGAGACAGAGAGAGAAAGAGACGGAGACGGAGACAGAGAGAGGGGGAGAGGGAAAGACAGTGGGAGAGAGGGAGAGAGAGAAAAAAAAAGAGAGAGGAGGAAAGAAAGAGAGAGAGGGGGCGAGACAGGGGGAAAGAAAGAGACAGAGACAGGGGGAGATAGGGAGAGGGAGTGAGAGAGTGAGAGAGAGGAGAGAGAGAGAGAGAGAGAGAGAGAGAGAGAGAGAGAGAGAGAGAGAGAGAGAGAGAGAGAGAGAGAGAGAGAGAGAGAGAGAGAGAAACGGAGACAGAGAGAGGGGGAGAGAGGCAAAGACAGAGGGAGAGAGTGAGACATAAAGAGATTGCGAGTGGGAAGGGAAAGAGAGGAGGGGAGAGAGATGTTGAGATATGGGGAGAAATAGACAGAGAAAGAGAGTGAGGGGGGGGGGAGAAAGAGAGAGAGGGAGAGAGAAAGAGAGACTGACTGACAGGCACAGACAGTTAGCAAGACAGATAGACAGATAGACAGATAGACAGATAGATAGATAGATAGATAGATAGATAGATAGATAGATAGATAGATAGATAGATAGATAGATAGATAGATAGATAGGTAGATAGATAGATAGATTGATTGATAGATTGATAGATTGATAGATTGATAGATAGATTGATAGGTAGGTAGGTAGGTAGATAGATTGATAGATTGATCGATAGATAGATAGATAGATAGATAGATAGATAGATAGATAGATAGATAGATAGATAGATAGATAGATAAGTGCTTATTCCATTGTAATCAATATAAAAGAAAGAAAAAAGTATGTAAGTAATAAACGAATTGATATAGATAGATATAGATAGATACAGAGACAGACAGACAGGCAGACATAGAGACGGTGACAGACAGAATTGTAATCGGTTTGCAACGCTAGAAATAATAGTTATTTCAGATTTGCGTAGTTGTAGAAAGCTTCATATCTTGAAGAAAAATCTACAATATTAGCTTTTCTGCAATCCCAAATGGACCACCTTGATATTTGCTTATCATATAATCCAAAAAGAATAGTAAACTCAACATAGATTTTTCTTTCAAATTGACACTGTACGTATGTTATCTAAAGGTGACCAAAAACAATATCAATAACTGTCGCACACTGCCTTAATTAAAGTAAAAAATATATATATTGTTGATAATGATAGATTTTATTAGAGCTATGTTAGAAAATAAACAGTGTTTCATATAAATGATAAAATCATGAAAAACCTATATTGTTTGCTGCGATGATCAATATAACCAAGTCATACACCACCACCCCCGACACACAACACACACACACACACACACACACACACACACACACACACGCAAACACACACACACACAAACACACACACACATACACACACACACACGCGCGCGCGCGCGCGCGCGCGAGTGAATATCTGAGCGCGCGCAGTGCTTAATCATCATTTTCAAAGTGCAAAATCTCTCTCTCTCTCTCTCTCTCTCTCTCTCTCTCTCTCTCTCTCCTCTCTCTCTCTCTCTCTCTCTCTCTCTCTCTCTGTATCCGTTTTTACACGTGCAGGCATATTATCAGTATGTAATATCCTTTTCAACATCCAAATGAGTATAAAAAAAACAAAGAAACAAACAAAACAACAAAACCTCACCAGAACAAACAACATCAAAACAAATAGGTTAAGCCAGCCAAACTAAAAAACAACAAACAAAACCAAAAATGCAAAATCCTGAAATGGGATGCATCGAGGTGTGATAAAAAGGACAGGTGCGATGTTAATTTGGTAACTCTGCCTTTAGATTGCACTGAAACCAGGATGTTGACAATGCTATATATATATGAGGCGTTCGCTCCTAATTATAGGTTATTCACGAGAGGAAAGAGTACACAGTGTTACCACTCCACAATACAGGTAATTTACTGTTTATTAGAATTATTCTCTTTATTGGAGTGACTGGTTGATTGTTTTTGAGTAGTTGCGTAAAAATTGTAATCTTATGGAAATATCTTACTTGTTTTCTGGTTTTAGGAGAATTTTTCCAATTTTTAGAATTGAGGTTTTCATTATTTCTGTGTAAAAAAAAAACCCACCTTGAGTGTGAATAGCTTCATTACTGTTTTATTTGTTTTGTTTTCACTTGTTTAATGAAATAATTATTTCTGCATTGAGGTTTTGTGTGAAAAAATTTAGCTCAGAGCTTGATTTTCGTAGTGGAATATTTCTTTCTGTGTATGTGTTAATGTGAACACTTCTATTGATGTGTTAGTAACATAAACGTTCAGCTTGGGAAGCTATTGTTACCAGTACTGTATGTACAGTGGTGGTCTAGAGGGAACGCGCCTGTCTAGAAAGCAAAAAGTCTGGGCCGAAATGTGCAGTGGTTCAAATCCTGTTTGGGCTTAAAACTTTTTCCTCACCCATTACACCATGAGTGGTGGTCTGGGTACTAGTCTTTCGGATGAGACGATAAACCGAGGTCCCGTGTGTTACACATGACTATTTAGCGCACGTAAAAGAACCCAGGCAACAAGAGAGTTGTCCCAGGCAAAACTGAAGAAAAAAGCCACTCTGATAGAGATACAAATACAGTTGCAGACAGGGAGAGTCAAAATACAGGTGGCGCTGTTCTTGTGACGACGCACTTTCCCTGGGAAGAGCAGCCCGAATTTCACGCAGAAAAATCTGCCTTGATTTGATGTGGTGTAAAAGTAAAGTCAGGGTAAAAGTTTTTTTTTTTTTAAATACATCTTTATTTCACATCTTTGCTTCATATCCTTATTTCACATCACCCCGTTAATACGGTACTCAACTTGTTTTGTTATTATTGTTGCTGTTGTTGATGTTGGTATTGCTATCTGAAATCTTTACTTCACATCGCCCTGTTAATACTGTACTCAGGTTGTTTTGTTGTTGGTGTTGTTGTTGGTGTTGTTATTGATTTTGTTGTGATAAAAGCGTTGATGCCACTTAACTGCCAAAGAGCTAGAAGCAACTTTGATGAAAACGACAGCGACAACGACGACGTCGACGTCGACGACGACGACGACGACGACGACGACAATGATGATGATGATGAGGAGGAGGAGGAGGAGGAGGAGAGGAGGAGGAGGAGGAGGAGGAGGAGGATCAGGAGGAGGAGGATGAGGATGAGGATGATGATCAGGATGATAGTTCTTTAACATGCGCAGAAGGGAAGAGAGATATTATAGAGAAGGGAAGTGGCAGAATAAGACATAGAGACAAAAAGAGAGGAAGAGACATAGACAGAGACAGAAAGGGACAGAGACAGGGAGACAGAGACAGATACGGAAAGACACAGAGACAGGGATATAGAGAGTGAGGCGGGGAAGAAGAGACAGACAGACAAACAGACCGACAGACAGAGAGAAAGAAAGGTGCAGTGGAGAAAGAAGAATGAGAATATAGAAAAAGAAATCTAAAGGGAAAAAAAACAAAACAAAAATAAACAAATGCCTACTAAGGTGAGAAGTCACACTACCCAAGATCTATAACTACAAAAGCTGGTATATAGAAAAAAACAAACAGAAAAACAGAACAAACAGGAAAAGACATTCTTTTGAGCCAGTAGCCATACGAAGTCTAAACTCATAATAACTCTGACTCTCCAGATTGTACACTTCTCTGAATTATTTATCTGACTGCCGCTGTTATGAGTATAGTCAATGTATATACGTGTGTATATACGTGCACATGTGCTCATAAAATGAGTATTCTTATTTTTGGCCCTATTGATTTTTGAATTGTTTGTAAGTTCACATGTCTTTTCTAGTCAATGGTCTTAGTACATTACATTTAGTGTGTGTGTGTGTGAGTGTGTGTGTGGTGTGTGTGTGTGTGAGTGTGTGTGTGTGTGTGTGTGTGTGTGTGTGTGTGTGTGTGTGTGTGTGTGTGTGTCTGTCTGTCTGTCTGTCTGTCTGTCTGTCTGTCTGTCTGTGTATGCGAGTGTGCATGCAGGTATGCGTGCGTGTGTGATTGCGTGGGTACATGCGTAAAATTGATAATAGTTTATATTATCTCTTCTAGTCAATGGCCTTAATTATATTGTATCCATACATTGGTGTGTGTGTGTGTGTGTGTGTGTGTGTGTGTGTGTGTGTGTGTGTGTGTGTGGTGTGTGTGTGTCTGTGTGTGTGTGTGTGTGTGTGTGTGTGTGTGTGTGTGTGTGTGCGCGCGTGCGTACGTGTCGTGCGTGCGTACGTGTATGAGTGTCTGTGATCTTTTTATTTGAAGCTTGAACAAATATGACATTCTTGTTTCTGTTGATTATGATTCGTATCAAAATGCCTGTCAGTATTGCATTGTAATTGCCCTTCAGGGGATGATTACAGTGTTTTTGACTTGACTTGAAGTCACACTACCCAAGATCTCTAACCACAAAAGCTGGTATATAGAAGTCACACTACCCAAGATCTCTAACCACAAAAGCTGGTATATATATATATATATATATATATATATATATATATATATATATATATATAAAAATATATGTATATAAATATAGATATATATATATATATATTCATATATATATATATATATATATATATATATATATATATATATATATATATATATATATATATGTCACACTACCCAAGATGTCCAACTACAAAAGCTGGTATAGAGAAGTCACACTACCCAAGATCTCTAACTGCAAAAGCTGGTATAGAGAAGTCACACTACCCAAGATCTCTAACTGCAAAAGCGTGTATGTATATATATATATATATATATATATATATATATATATATATATATATATATATATATATATATATATATATATATATATTATATATATATATATATATATAGAAGTCACACTACCCAAGATCTCTAACTACAAAAGCTGGCATGTATATATAGAAGTCACACTACCCAAGATCTCTAACTACAAAAGCTGGTATATCCTGCATTTTTGCTTTAACTGTCACATTCAATTTTCTGATCAGCAGTTGCACAGAATGAACGGTATTTTTTAAAAAATGAGAACAAATATACTAACAAGAAGAAAAAAAGCAAAACAACAACAAACAAAAACAAATGACAGAATGAAATCATATATTGCAGCAAAATGATACGTACAAATGTTTGCATGCATGCATTTCCTAAAACAAATCTATGATTATGTGGATGGCTACACCACACCAAAAATTAATATCTAGTGAATTGTATCAATACAAAAACACGTGTCAATGAACATAATTATCAGGAACAGTCTTATGACAAAGTTATATGATACATGGGAAATGACAAACACCAAAAACACAGACACACACAGACACACACAGACACACACAGACACACACAGAACACACACACACACACAACACAGACACACACACACACACACACAGACAGACACACACACACACACACACACACACACACACACACACACACACACACACACACACACACACACACACACACACACACAACACACACACACGCATATCTGCAAAAATTTGGTATTTTCCCAGAGCTTCAAGATTCACTCATGGTCAGAGAGTACATATCCGGCCGTTTGTAGCCACCACGAGGGTAGGTGTATTACAACTCGGGGAGAAAAGTTTGAATAAAAATCAATACTGAGAAAAGAAGCAGGTATTTGTCATTGTAGTTGACGCTGATTTTTGGTTTTACTTGTATGTGTTTTCCTCACCCGTACCACTGGTTGAAGTATCTTCTCTTTTGGGGGGTGAGGGGATAAATGAAGTGTGTATATATATATATATATATATATATATATATATATATATATATATATATATAAAATATATATATATATATATACATATATATATATATATATATGTGTGTGTGTGTGTGTGTGTGTGTGTGTGTGTGTGTGTGTGTGTGTGTGTGTGTGTGTGTGTGTGTGGCGCTCCACCACGAAATGAGTCGCTTAGCACATAACCCACTTTCCTGCTAGGAGCCATTAAAGGCAGGTTGGGTCAAGTTGGCAATTTTGAGATTTTGATTAATTATTAAAGTATAGCCATTATTCTACCTTATAGTGAAATAGCAAATCATAATTTTGTTTCCTTTTGCCTTTTAAACGTGTTTTAAAAATACCCAAGCCCTCAATCTGACCACCTATTAGGATGCTAAACTTGTCAATTTCTCATTTTGTCATTTCCTGCAGTCTAGCATTTCAACTTGCTATAACTTTTCCTAGAATTGTCCGATATTCAATCTGTTTTTTGTAATGTATAGCCATGTTATTTCAGTTTGATAACATGTGAATAACTAAAAATTGACCTCTGGTGCAATGCGTCTCATTATGTGGTGGAGCGTCACATATATATATATATATATATATATATATATATATATATATATATATATATATATATATATATATATATATATATGTGACGCTCCACCACGAAATGAGTCGCTTAGCACATTACCCAATTTTGCACTAGGAGCTATTAAAGGCAGGTGGGGGTCACGTTGTTAATTTTGAGATTTTGATTGATTATTAAACTAGATCTGTTTATTTACCTTAAAATGAAATATCAAGGCATATTTTTTATTTCTTTTGCTTTTAAATGTGTTTTGAAAATACCAAAGCACTCTTTCTGACAACCTGTTACTAAAATAAACTTGCCCGTTTCTCATTTTGCCCCATCCTGCAGTCTATCATTTCAATTGTAATAATGTTGCACAGAATTGTCCGATTTTCAATCTGCTTTTTGTATTTGATAGCCACTTTATTGCACATTAATAACATGTCAATAACTTAAAATTGACCTCAGGTGCACTCCGTCTCATTATGTGGTGGAGCGTCACATATATATATATATATATATATATATATATATATATATATATATATATATATATAGTCTTTAAAACGCAAAGCCTGGTTAAGTATGGAGGGCAAACTGTTACCCATGCAGCAGACCCTCTCGCCCCCCCCCCCACGCCACTGGAATGATCCATTGGAAAGGCAATGACCGATACGAATGGTTCCAGTACCGTCGCCGGAGCCACCAGAACGTTGCCATATACAGCCCCGAGCCGCCCTGGGACTCCGAATCCCCTATTTTTCCTCAGGGATGATGTCTAAACACGACACCTGTGTGCATGTTGTTGTTTTTTTTAATTTTCTCATCCGCTCCAACCGCACACAATGGCCTGCTCTTCTGAAAGGCGGAACGGATTTTAACGTGTGTGCAAGATGTATATATATATATATATAATATATATATATAATATATATATATATATATATATATAGAGAGGAGAGAGAGAGAGAGAGAGAGAGAGAGAGAGAGAGAGAGATAGATAGATAGATAGATAGATAGATAGATAGATAGATAGATAGATAGATAGATAGATAGATAGATAGCTTTATAATCGAGGAAGCTTTTATCTATTCATTTGCTATTTATTTATTATTTAGTTTTTTATTCTTTTATATCGAGGATGATGAAGTAAGCACTCATGTGCTTTTTACATTCAGTCCTCATTTGTAAATTTTGTCATCTGTTCGCACCGGCACACAATGGCCTACTTTTTCGAAAAGCGGAACATGATTTAACGTGTGCGCAAGATGCAAGATGTTCTGCGTTCGTTCGCACACAGGGCCTCAGTTTATAGTGTCATCCGAAGAACTTTTGGGGAGAGTGGAGTCAGCACTGTGTTAACTCCAGGAGAAAAATCCCCACGAACGGGAATCGAACCTGGGTCATCAAATTAGATGGAAGGTTGCAGGATGGTTAAGACGTTCGCCTGCCAACTGTGAGGTTCTGGGTTCGATTCCCAGCCTCGCCCTTTCTTCTCAGTTTGATGAAAAAAAATCGAACTGAATATCAAAATCATTCGGATGAAACTATAAACCGAGCCCCGTGCGCAAACGCAAGCAGAACATCTTGCACATACGTGAAAACCCCGATCTCCCTTTTCCCGGAACCGGTAGGAGCGGATGACAAAATCATATATAAAAAAAAAAAATCCAGCATGCAACACAGGGTTTCGTGTTCAGACACCATCCCTGAGGAAAGATCAGGGAGTTGGAGTCCCCAGAGCACTCAGGGCTGTATGTATAAATACTTTAAAAAAAAAGAAAAATTAAATGCGAGACGCAATGTTCTGACTACTAGGCTATCAAGTCCCCCTGTGTGTGTTGTTTGAAGCTCTCTCTCTCTCTCTCTCTCTCTCTCTCCCCTCCTCTCTCTCTCTCCCTCAGCTCTCCTCGTCTCTCTCTCCTCTCTTACTCTCTCTCTCCTCTCTCGTCTCTCTCTCTCATCTCTCTCTCTCTTCTCTCTCTCTCTCTCTCTTCTCTGATATTTGATCTTTAATTATTGTGCCTTTTTTTCTGTTTTGTTTTGTTTTGTTTGTTTGTTTGTTGTTGTTGTTTCTTGGTTTCTTTTGTTTTTTTTATATTCAAATCAGAGTTATCATTGATTCTTATTTCTATTTTCGTTTCTGAATGAGTGCCTTTTTTATAACATTACCTTAATATTGTATCTCTGTCTTATTTCTTACCCTGTTTTTTGATAATTGGTATGGTTTTTCTTCATGCGCTTGGTATTTGTATCACTATAATTGTTGTTTAGTTGAGGCTATCCTTTATCTTGATGTTATCCCTGAAAAGGGGGGACTGGATTGTAAAAAAGCACACGAGTGCTTATCTATTATCCTCGAATAAAAGAATTTTGCCTTGCCTTGCCTTGAATTTTGCCTCTTCTCTCTCTCTCTCTCTCTCTCTCTCTCTCCCTCTCCTCTCTCTCTCTCTCTCCCCTCTCTCTCTCTCTCCTTCTCTTCTCTCTTCTCTCTCCCTCCTCTCCTCTCTCTCTCTCTCCTCTCTCTCTCTCTCTCTCTCTCTCTCCTTTCCTTTCCATCTTCCACTCTCACCATATACTACCCTAGACTTATCTCTGTATAGGTGTTTGGTTCCTATGTTGAACTGGTGAATTAATTTATTTTTCTTAATATAAGATATGATTTTAATTATTTTTTTTGTGTTTAAGGGTTTTTTATGTTTTTATGTGTGTGTGTGTGTGATTTTTTATGCCTTCTTTGCTTGTTCCCCTCCTCCACACACACACACACACACACACACACACACACACACACACACACTGGTAACAACCACGCACGTCACGCACGCACGCACGCACACACACACACACACACACACACACGGAATGTATTATTTCATTTAAATGTTTTTGGCTTATAGATTTGTTTAAAGCTTTATGTACAATCGTCCTGAATAATTGCATTTTCCCCTTCATCTTCATTAATATATTTTTAATCCTTTAATGTATTGCATTTGATTTAAAACTGACTTATATAACCTTAAATGTTGTTTGGCTCCTAATTGATATTTATTTTATAATAATTTTGCTTTTTTGTTTGTTTGTTTTGCTTTCGGGATTTTTCTTATCATTGTAAGCTTGGCCACGTTGTGAGCTTACAGTTTCGTGATAGTAATTATTGTTTACAGAAGCGTTATGTGGGTGCTTTAAAATACTTTATTGACCGGTATGTTTTGATCTTGATGTAACTTGAAGATGCCCTTTTTTCCCCATCATCTTCCACTTCCCACATATGCTATCCTAATCTTATCATTGGATAGGAATGTTTGGTTACTTATTGAAATTTGAATTGAAATTGTATTCACTGTTAAAATATAGAGATACGAAATTGTATTTAGGGTTTTTTGTGTGTTTTCAGGGTTTTATGTTTGTTTGTTTTTCGTGTGCGTTTCTTTTTTTTTCCCTTTTGCCTTCTTTGCTTGTTTCCCCCCCCCCCCACTCATACACACACACACGCGCGCACGTACGCACTCACACACACACACACAACACACACACACACACACGCGGGTACACACACACACACGCACACGCACACGCGCCCACACACACAACACCACACACACACACACACACACACACACAACACAACACACACACCACACACACACACACACACACCACACACATGGAATGTATTTCTTTTTCATATGAATGTTTTGGCCTATAGATTTGTAATGCCTTATGTTTAATGGTCCTGAATGAATATTTTAGCTATTTCTCATTTTCATAAGTAATCTAAATATTAATTTTTAAAGCATTGAGTTTGATTTATAATTTTGAATGTTGTTTCGCTCTATTTGACATTTCTTTTATAATAATCTTGCTCTTTTTTTTGTTGTTGTTTGCTTTTTCGGGCTTTCTATTCCTTGTTAGGTTTGCCACATGTGAGCTTATAGATCAGGTTTCTTTTTTTTTTCTTTTTTTTTTTAATCATTTTTATAAATAGAAGTGTTGAGTCTTCTGACATATTTTGTTGACTGGTTTGTTTTGATGACGATGTAACTTGAAGATGCTCTCTCCTCTCTCTCTCTCTCTCTAACTCTGACTCTCTCGTCCTCCTCCCTCTCTCTCTCTCTCTCTCTCTCCCTCTCTCTCTCTCTCTCTCTCATCTCTCTCTCTTTCTCTCTCTCCTCTCTCTCTCACTCTCTTCTCTCTCCACCTTCTCTCTCTCTCTCTCTCACTCTCTCTCTCTCTCTCCTCTCTCTGCTCTCCTCCCCCTCCTTTTCATTTCCTTTCCCTTTCCTTTCCCTTCCAACTTCCACCTTCACATATTCTATCCTAGACTTGTTTATGGAGAGGAGTATTTTGGTTTTTATGTTGGATTCGAATTGTGTTCTTACCATTGGAATATAGAGATGTGTTTTCACGTAGCTTTTTGTATTTAAAGGTTTTTTTAATGTTTTGGGTTTTTTATCTGTTTTTCCCTTTTATGCCTACTTTGCTTGTTTTCCCCATCACCACACACACACACCACACCACACACACACAACACACACCACGCGCACACGCGCACACGCGCACACGCGCACACGCGCACACACGCACACACGCGCACACACACACACACCACACGCACGCACGTGCGCACGCGCCCCACACACACACACACACACACCCCACACACACACACACACACACACACACCACAACACACACACACACGTTTGTTTAAATAGTTATTAGTGTATCCAGTTAGGATGACGCGTTTTGTTGAATGTATTCCATTTTTCTTCTTTTAAAAATATTGGTTGAACTGCTGTTGGTGGTGATGCTGGTATGTAGGGGTAGGAGGGGGGTTCTTAGCTTTATTCCCTGGATCAGGGCAAGGCCGGATGAAAAAAGTATGTAATGCTTACTCTGTAACCCTTGAAAATAAAGATTATTCATTATTCATTCATTCATTCATTCATTTCTCTCTCTCTCCTTCTCACTCTCTTCTCTCTCTCTCTCTCTCCTCTCTCTCTCTCCTCATCTCTCTCTCTCTCTCCTCTCTCTCCTCTCTCTCCTCTCTCTCCTCTCTCTCTCTCTCTCTCTCTCTTTTCTCTCTCTCCTCCTCTCTCTCTCTCTCTCTCTCTCTCTCTCTCTCTCTCTCCTCTCTCTCTCTCTCTCCCCCTCCTTTCTCTCTCTCTCTCTCTCTCTCCCTTTCTGTCTCTGTCTCTGTCTCTGTCTCTGTCTCTGTCTCTCTCTCTTTTCTCTGTCTCTTTTCCCTCTCTCTCTCTCTCTCTCTCCCCTCTCTCTCGCCCCTCTCTCTCTCTCTCTCTCTCTCTCTCTCTCTCTCTCTCTCTTTTCTCTCTCTCTTGGCAAATATTTGTCCCAAAGAGTATACCATATTGACTAAAATTAAACATTTCCTTGACCACAATTGCAAGGAAAATTATTCTTCCAAGCTTACATACAATCATCAATAGACTATGCCTCAACCCTCTGGTTTTCTGCCAGCCAAGGATCAATTAAATTATCTAAAAGTTATCTTAGTTTTTGTTGATTACTTGAAAAATAAATCGTGATAAATTGTATCTATCAGTAGGTACTTAATCTTTGAGCAGCACATAGAAAAAAGTCTTTTGGTATCTTTAAGAAGCTTCATTTTTTTCCAATTTTCATAAACATGACAATTCAATAAAAAAAAAATCTTCTTGCTCTATCTAGTCTTTTTATAAAACAGGTTATTGCTTAACTTAGTGTTGAACTGTTATAGCGAAGTGTAATATTGTTCAGTAAAGAGCATTCCATCGTACTTGTGTACCTGCAACGCGAATACAATAAATGTATCCATTTCACTGATGTACATTTTAAAAAACCCGTCTTAAAGTTTCTATAATCAAACATATCGATCATGATTGATACAAAATATAATTAGATAGATAGATAGTCAGACAGACGGGAAAGACGGACATAGATAGATAGATAGATAGATAGATAGATAGATAGATAGATAGAAGATAGATAGATAGATAGATAGATAGATAGATAGATAGATAGATAGATAGATAGATAGATGGATGGATGGATGGATGGATGGATGGATGATGGAGTGGATGGATGGATGGATGGATGGGATGGATGAATGAATGACGGACGGACGGACGGACGGACGGACGGACGGACGGGATGGAATGACGACGGACGGATGGCGGATGGATGGATGGATGGAATGGAGGGAGGAGGTAGGGAGGGGGGGATGGAGGGAGAGAGATGGAGGATGGAGAGATTGGAGACGAGAGAGAGAGAGAGAGATAGAGAGATAGAGAGATAAGAGTGGAATAGAGCGATAGATGATGGATGGATCATGGATGGAAGGATGGATGGATGGTTTGGAATGGATGGATGGATGGGATGGATGGATGATGGAGGATGATAGATAGGAAGATAGATAGATAGATGATAGATAGATAGATAATAGATAGATAGATAGATAGATAGATAGATAGGAAGATGATGTAGATAGATAATAGATAGATAGATAGATAGATAGATGATAGAATCATCATCTCCTTCAACCTGTACTATCGAGGGTTGCCCGTCAGAAGCGGCTATCGGCCACTTTTTCACTTTTTCACTTTTTGGTATGTGGAGCTCTTTATGCATATACTTTACTATTTCAATAAGCCATGCGGCTGTGATTGGATATTTAAGTAGTTATTTACAAAAACCCATTCCGGTTTATCAAGTTCTCACTCATCCC
>CM060343.1:24615743-24627181 GCA_030674155.1 Stramonita haemastoma
AACAAAGAACAAAAAAACAACAAACAATGTCCGTGTTCGAGAAGTGTTCAGTTTTTATTTCAGTCAAACAATAGCCAAAATATTAACAACAACTGCAACAGCAACGACATCATAATTCTTGTCGAAAAAAATATATATATGAGTTTTGGTGATGGTGGTGGTGGTGGTGAAGGTGATGGTGGTGGTGGTGGTGGTGCTGCTGCTGCTGTTTTGCTGTGGTTGTGGTTGTGTGTTCCCCAGATTAACACTGTGAGGGATGACCCAGAATAGCGATACACTCTGTCTCACTCATCCCATATATATATATATATATATATATATATATATATAGATAGATAGATAGATAGATAGATAGATAGATAGATAGATAGATAGATAGATAGATAGATAGATAGATAGATAGATGTATTATATATATATATATAAGTATATATATATATAATTTTTTTTTTTTTTTAAATCTTATTCTTTTATTTCGAGGATAATAGAATAAGCACCCCCTGTGTTTCACATCCAGTTCCGGAATGTGTGCAGTTTTGTCCATTTTGTCATCCGTTCCCCAGGGGCACACTGTGGCCTACTCTTTCAAAAAGCGGAACCTGGGAATCACTGTAAGACCGATACACTGGATGAGAAGTTGGTGTGTGTGACTGTTTTCAAGTACCTCGCCATAACTGGCCTACAGGCATCCATTCTCTGGCTTCAGAGACGGGGAGGGGGAGGGGAGAGAGGGTGCTTCTCTGTGTAAGGACATTTCTGGCTGCTATGCTGGGAGCTTGTCATAGCTGAGGACAGTAGAATTGCAAATATCACACTTTAAAGCTTAACAACAGTTTCATGTCGGCATTGGAACTCTGCTTTACCACAGTAAAGGTATAAAAAAAAAAGTGTAACACACACACACACACACACACACACACACACACACACACACACACACACAGACACCAACACACACACCACACACACACACACACACACACACACACACCACACACAGCAACATATATATTATATATTCATTTATATATATATATTTTATTTATTTATTTATTTATGTATATATATTATATATATATATATATATATATATATATTATAATAATATATATTTATAAATAATTAACCCAAGTAAATGTTTCCATGACCTATGTGGTCATAGGGAGGGAGGTATCAGAGACCTCAGCTTCTCTACGGGCCAGCATCTCCTCTCCATTGCTGATTTACCTTCGGGGAGTATGGAAAATGATTATAACTAAGCTAATAAGGATAAAGATGAAGACCTCCTTATTGACTGTTTTCGTTTTTGGAAGGGAAGTGGAGAGGGGGGGGGGGTAGTTTGTAAGTTTTTGTTGTAGTTGTTATTGGTGATTTCTTCTTCGTTTGTTTGGTTTTCTTTTTTCAGAAAACAAGAAATGTAGAAAAAAAAGATTTCTCGACATTCGCATCTGTTAAAAGGATGGTCACCTGAGCGCGATTGACCAATGACGAAGCGACTGCCATGGCTCTCGACTGATTCCAGACTTCATTTTAAGAGCTCTCTTTTTTCTTTTTTCTTTCTTTTTCTTTCTGTGTGTTCTTTCATTTTCTTTTGTGATTTCTTTAATAACCCCCTCCCCCCTTCTTCTTCTTCTGCCCTGGCTGTGTCTCTCATTGTGTTATTGCGTTATTATTGTCTCATTGTGTTCTTGCGTTACCGTTTTATCTGACGTGACACTTTGTTCGTTATTTCCGTATTTTGTTGTGGGTTTGTTTTTTCAAAGGTTCCTGTTCTTTCTGAAATTATAAAGCTAATAAAGAGGTTAAAGTGATCTTTTAGCGTTGTGTGTGTGTGTGTGTGTGTGTGTGTGTGTGTGTGTGTGTGTGTGTGTGTGTGTGTGTGTGTGTGTGTGTGTGTGTGTGTGTGTGTGTGTGTGTGCGTGCGTGTGCGTGTGTGTGTGTGTGTGTTATTTATTTTATTTTCATTTTATTCTTTTATATCGAGGATATTGGAATAAGCACTCATTCATCATGTCCACATGTGTATGCAGTTTTGTAAATATTGTCATCTGTTCCCACCGCCACACAATGGTCTACTCTTACGAATAGTGGAACAAGATTTAACGTGAGTGCAAGGTGTTCTGCGTGCGTTCGCACCCGGAGCTACCGTTTACAGTCTCATCCGAAAGACCGCTGGGCTGTCCCGTCCCCCTGTGTGTGTGTGTGTGTGTGTGTGTGTTGTGTGTGTGTGTGTGTGTGTGTGTTGTGTGTGTGTGTGTGTGTGTGTTTGTTGTGTTGTTGTGTGTGTGTGTGTGTGTTTTGTGTGTGTGTGTGTGTGTGTTGTGTGTGTTTGTGTGTGTGTGTGTGTGTGTGTGTGTGTGTGTGTGTGTGTGTGGTGTGTTGATCTCATGTTGTGTGTATATACAACACAATACCGTACAGTACAACACATTTCTATACAACACAATACAAAAACAATTCTAAATCGAGGTCTTGTGTGCAAACATCGGCATAACGTTGGAACTCGTTAATAGAATCATATTTGGAAAGGAAGTGTAGCCTAAACTAAACACAGCCGATAGTATCATGGAGGTGAACATGCCTAGCACACCATGTTTGTCCTACTGTTCAGTGCCCGCATGGAGCCCTGAGCACTGGGGCGGTATAATACCGCACTGAGAAACGTGGCTGGTTTGGAGCATCAGGAAAAGTTGAACATCATTGTTGCGCTTTTGTTGTTGTTATTCCTCGGCTACAACTTTGAAGTTCACCACTGGTGAGATTTTTACGAATGCGACGACCGATTTTCTGCCCGCTTTTTTAAATGAAGGTAACTGCATTCAGATTCGGAGAATCTGTGTATGAGCACCATTACATAAGATAACAATGAAGCATTACATTCTATTGTATCCAGTACAGGAATGTACCATGCACTTGCACTCAAACATTCTTCTTCTTCATCACATGGTCAGACGGCAACTATTATTTGTCTTTTTTATATTATTATTCTTTTAAATCGAGGATAATGGGATAAGCACTCTTGTGCTTTTTTACACCCAGTCCCCGTGCGTATGCAGTTTTGTAAATGTCATCTGTTCATGAGTAACATGCGCTGTGCTGCCGTTAAGCCCCTGACAAGCCAGGCCCAGCTCGGCACATCTGACTTCGGTGTGGGAGAGACTGTTATCTTTTAAGTCTTCTTTTTAAGAAAAAAAGGCAGAAAACTGGACCCAAATGGCAGAAAAATGACCAGAAGGAGACACCAGGAAGAAAAGAAGCTAGGCAGAAACAAAGAGAGAATCAGAAAGAATACAATTCCGAGCACAGAATTTCCAATCGTGGGGATGATGTTTGTGCGCGCGCGCGCGCGCGTGCGCGTGTGTTTGTGTGCGGGGGTGGGGTGTGTTGTGGTGTGTATGTGTGTGTGTGTGTGGTGTGTGTTGTGTGTGTGTGTGTGTGTGTGTGTGTGTCAAGTCAAGTCAAGTCAAGTCAAGTCAAGTCAGAATAATCTTTATTGAGGGTAAAAGATTAAGCTTACACAACTTTTTTTCATCCTGCCCTCGCTTGTTTGTGGCAAAAGAAATCTGGTTAATGTAGGCGACAAAAAACAAGCACGGTGCACATAAAATATGACACTACAAAGGCAAATGATGCGCCGCAGCAATCTCCAGGCTGCCCCCGACATGCACGCACACAAATAAACACACTGACAAACACCAGCGAGCGCGCGCATGCGCGCATGCATACCCACCCCCCTGCAGAAAAAGGTGCGGTTTGGGGCTAAGATGCGAGCCAAACAGCCGTTTTCCGACCCGTGCCGCCCCGACTTTTGCACGGTCAAAGATGCCAGGCCACCAAGACACTATCCTACCGCATGCATACACCCCCTCCCACCCTCTCCGACGCGTGTGGCGCGGAATTTGTGGCGACGCCACTGCCCCCAAGAGCCGAGAAAGCTTGTTTGTGGCGAAACAAAGCTGCTTAGTGAAGGCGACAAAAAACAAGCAGAGCGCACATCAAATAGGACACTACACAGACAAATGATGCGCCGCAGCAATCTGCAGGCTGCCCCCGACATGCACGCACACAAACAAAAACACACTGACAAACACCAGCGCGCTCACGCATGCGCACATGCATACCCATCCCCCTGCAGAAAAAGGTGCAGTTTGGGGACAAGATGCGAGCCAAACAGCCGTTTTCTGATCCGTGCCGCCAAGTTTTTTGCACGGTCAAAGATGCCAGACCACCAAAACACTATCCTACCGCATGCATACACCCCCTCCCACCCTCTCTGACGCGTATTGCACCGAATTTGTGGCGACGCCACTGCCCCAAAGAGCCGAGAAAGCTTGTTTGTGGCGAAAGAAAGCTGCTTAGTGTAGGCGACAAAAAACAAGCAGGGGGCACATCAAATAGGACACTACACAGGCAAATGATGCCCGCAGCAATCTGCAGGCTGCCCCCAACATGCGCACACACAAACACACACACTGACAAACACCAGCGCGCGCGTGCGTGCGCGCATGTATACCCTTCCCCCTGAAGAAAAAGGTGCGCTTTGGGGCCAAGATGCGAGCCAAACAGCTGTTTTCCGACCCGTGCCGCCCCGACTTTTGCAGGGTCAAAGATGCCAGGCCACCAAGACACAATCCTACCGCATGCATACACCCCCTCCCACCCTCTCCGAGCGTGTGGCGCCGAATTTGTGGCGACGCCACTGCCCCAAAGAGTCGAGAACGCTTGTTTGTGGCGAAAGAAAGCTGCTTAGTGTAGACTAGGCGACAAAAAACAAGCAGGGCGCACATCAAATAGGACACTACACAGGCACATGATGCGCAGCAGCAATCTGCAGGCTGCCCCCGACATGCGCGCACACAAACAAACACACTGACAAACACCAGCACGCGCATGCGCGTGCGCGCATGCATACCCACCCCCCTGCAGAAAAAGGTGCGGTTTGAGGCCAAGATGCCAGCCAAACAGCCGCTTTCCGACGCTTGCCGCCCCAACTTTTGCACAGTCAAAGATACCAGGCCACCAAGACACTATCCTACCGCATGCATACACCCCCTCCCACCCTCTCCGACACGAGTGGCGCCGAATTTGTGGCGACGCCACTGCCCCAAAGAGCCGAGAAAGCTTGTTTGTGGCGAAAGAAAGTTGCTTAGTTTAGGCAACAAAAAACAAGCAGGGCGTACATCAAATAGGACACTACAGAGGCAAATGATGCGCTGCAGCAATCTGCAGGCTGCCCCCGAAAGCCGCGCACACAAACAAACACACTGACAAACACCAGAACGCGCACGTTCGCGCATGCATTCCCACCCCCCTGCAGAAAAAGGTGCGGTTTGGGGCTAAGATAAGAGCAAAACAGCCGTTTTCCGACCCGTGCAGCCCCGACTTTTGCACGGTCAAAGATGCCAGGCCACCAAGACACTATCCTACCGCATGCATACACCCCCTCCCACCCTCTCCGACGCGTGTGGCGCCGGAATTTGTGGCGACGCTATTGCCCCAAAGAGCAGAGAAAGCTTGTTTGTGGCGAAGGAAAGCTGCTTAGTGTAGGCGACAAAAAACAAGCAGGGCGCACATCAAATAGGACACTACACAGGCAAATGATGCGCCGCAGCAATCTGCAGGCTGCCCCCGACATGTGCGCACACAAACAAACACACTCACAAACACCAGCGCGCTCGCGCGTGCGTGCATGCATACCCACCCCCCTGCAGAAAAAGGTGCGCTTTGGGGCCAAGATGCGAGCCAAACAGCCGTTTTCCGACCCGTGTCGCCCCGACTTTTGCAGGGTCAAAGATGCCAGACCACCAAAACACTATCCTACCGCATGCATACACCCCCTCCCAACCTCTCCGACGCGTGTAGCGACGAATTTGTGGCGACGCCACTGCCCCAAAGAGCTGAGAAAGCTTGTTTGTGGCGAAAGAAAGCTGCTTAGTGTAAGGGACAAAAAACAAGCAGGGCGCACATCAAATAGGACACTACACAGGCAAATGATGCGCCGCAGCAATCTGCAAGCTGCCCCCGACATGCGCACACACAAACAAACACACTGACAAACACCAGAGCGCTCGCAATTGCGCGCATCCATACCCACCCCCCTGCAGAAAAAGATGTGGTTTGGGGCCAAGATGCGAGCCAAACAGCCGTTTTCCGACCCGTGTCGCCCCGTTTTTTGCAGGGTCAAAGATGCCAGGCCACCAAGACACAATCCTACTGCATGCATACACCCCCTCCCACCCTCTCCAAGGCGTGTGGCGACGAATTTGTGGCCACGCCACTGCCCCAAAGAGCCGAGAAAGCTTGTTTGTGGCGAAAGAAAGCTGCTTAGTGTAGGCGACAAAAAACAAGCAGGGCGCACATCAAATAGGACACTACACAGGCAAATGATGCGCCGCAGCAATCTGCAGGCTGCCCTGGACATGCGCTCACACAAACAAACACACTGACAAACAACAGCGCGCGCGTGCTTGCGCGCATGCATACCCACCCCCCTGCAGAAAAAGGGTGCGCTTTGGGGCCAAGATGCGAGCCAAACAGTCGTTTTCCGACCCGTGCCGCCCCGTTTTTTGCACGGTCAAAGATGCCAGGCCACCAAGACACTATCCTACCGCATGCATACTCCCCCTCCCACCCACTCTGACGCGTGTGGCGCCGAATTTGTGGCGATGCCACTGCCCCAAAGAGCCGAGAAAGCTTGTTTGTGGCGAAAGAAAGCTGCTTAGTGTAGGCTAGGCGACAAAAAACAAGCACGGCGCACATAAAATAGGAGACTACACAGGCAAATGATGCGCCGCAGCAATCTGAAGGCTGTTCTCGACATTCGCGCACACAAACAAACACACTGACAAACATCAGCGTGCGCGCGCGTGCGTGCCTGAATACCCACCCCCCTGCAGAAAAAGTTGAGGTTTCGGGCCAAGATGCGAGCCAAACAGCCGTTTTCTGACATGTGCCGCCCCGTTTTTTGCACGGTCAAAGATGCCAGACCACCAAGACACTATCCTACCGCATGCATACACCCCATCCCACCCTCTCCGACGCGTGTGGCGCCGAATTTGTGGCGACACCACTGCCCCAAAGAGCCGAGAATGCTTGTTTCTGGCGAAAGAAAGCTGCTTAGTGTAGGCGACAAAAAACAAGCAGGGCGCACATCAAATAGGACACTACACAGGCAAATGATGCGACGCACACATCTGCAGGCTGCCCCTGACATGCGCGTACACTAACAAACATACTGACAAACACCAGCGCTCGCGCGTGTGCGCGCATGCATAGCCACCCCCCTGCAGAAAAAGGTGCGCTTTCGGGCCAAGATGCGAGCCAAACAGCCGTTTTCCGACCCGTGCCGCCCCGACTTTTGCACGGTCAAAGATGCCAGGCCACCAAGACACTATCCTACCGCATGCATACACCCCCTCCCACCCTCTCCAACGCGTGTAGCGCCGAATTTGTGGCAACGCCACTAACCCTAAAGAGCCGAGAAAGCTTGTTTGTGGCGAAAGAAAGCTGCTTAGTGTAGGGACAAAAAACAAGCAGGGCGCACATCAAATAGGACACTACACAGGCAAATGATACGCCGCGGCAATCTGCAGGCTGCCCCCAACATGCGCGCACACAAACAAACACACTGACAAACACCAGCGCGCGCGCCCGTGCGCGCATGCATACCCACCCCCAGCAGAAAAAGGAGCGCTTTGGGGCCAAGATGCGAGCCAAACAGCAGTTTTCCGACCCGTGCCGCCCCGACTTTTGCACTGTCAAAGATGCCAGGCCACCAAGACACTATCCTACCGCATGCATACACCCCCTCCCACCCTCTCCGACGCGTGTGGCGCCGAATTTGTGGCGATGCCACTGCCCCAAAGAGCCGAGAAAGCTTGTTTGTGGCGAAAGAAAGCTGCTTAGTGTAGGCGACAAAAAACAAGCAGGGTGCACATCAAATAGGACACTACACAGGCAAATGATGCGCCGCAGCAATCTGCAGGCTGACCCCGACAGCCGCGCACACAAACAAACACACTGACAAACACCAGCGCGCGCGCGCGTGGGCGCATGCATACCCACCCCCCTGCAGAAAAAGGTGCGCTTTGGGGCCAAGATGCGAGCCAAACAGCCGTTTTCCGACTCGTGCCGCCCCGACTTCTGCACGATCAAAGATGCCAGGCCACAAAGACACTATCAAACCGCATGCATACACCCCCTCCCACCCTCTCCGACGGGAGTGGCGCCGAATTTGTGGTGACGTCACTGCCCCAAAGAGCCGAGAAAGCTTGTTTCTGGCGAAAGAAAGCTGCTTAGTGTAGGCAACAAAAAAAAAGCAAGGCACACATCAAATAGGACACTACACAGGCAAATTATGCGCCGCAGCAATCTGCAGGCTGCCCCCGACATGCGCGCACACAAACAAACACACTGACAAACACCAGTGCGCGCGCGCGTGCGCGCATGAATACCCACCCCACTGCAGAAAAAGGTGCAGTTTGGGACCAAGATGCGAGACAAACAGCCGTTTTCCGACCCGTGCCGCCCCGACTTTTGCACGGTCAAAGATGCCAGGCCACCAAGACACTATCCTACCGCATGCATACACCCCCTCCCACCCTCTCCGACGCGTGTGGCGCCAAATTTGTGGCGACGCCACTGCCTCAAAGAGCCCAGAAAGCTTGTTTGTGGCGAAAGAAAACTGCTTAGTGTAGGCGACAAAAAACAAGCAGAGCGCACATGAAATAGGACAATACTCAGGCAAATGATGCGCCGCAGCAATCTGCAGGCTGCCCCCGACATGTGCGCACACAAACTAACACACTGACAAACACCAGCGCACTTGCGCGTGCGCGCATGCATACCCACCCCCCTGCAGAAAAAAGGTGCGCTTTGGGGCCAAGATGCGAGCCAAACAGCCGTTTTCCGACCCGTGCAGCCCCGACTTTTGCAGGGTCAAAGATGCCAGGCCACCAAGAAACTATCCTACCGCATGCATACACCTCCTCCCAACCTCTCCGACGCATGTAGCGACGAATTTGTGGCGACGCCACTGCCCCAAAGAGCTGAGAAAGCTTGTTTGTGGCAAAAGAAAGCTGTTTAGTGTAAGGGACAAAAAACAAGCAGGGCGCACATCAAATAGGACACTACACAGGCAAATGATGCGCCGCAGCAATCTGCAGGCTGCCCCGACATGCGCGCACACAAACAAACACACTGACAAACACCAGCACGCGCGCAGTTGCGTGCATCCATACCCACCCCCTGCAGAAAAAGATGTGGTTTGGGACCAAGATGCGAGCCAAACAGCCGTTTTCCGACCCGTGTCACCCCGTTTTTTACAGAGTCAAAGATGCCAGGCCACGAAGACACAATCCTACCGCATGCATACTCGCCCTCCACCCTCTCCAAGGCGTGTGGCGACGAATTTGTGGCCACGCCACTGCCCCAAAGAGCCGAGAAAGCTTGTTTCTGGCGAAAGAAAGCTGCTTTAGTGTAGGCTACTAAAAACAAGCAGTGCGCACATCAAATAGGACACTACACAGGCAAATGATGCGACGCACACATCTGCTGGCTGCCCTGGACATGCGCGCAGACAAACAAACACACTGACAAACAACAGCGCGCGCGTGCGTGCGCGCATGCATACCCACCCCCCTGCAGAAAAAGGGTGCGCTTTAGGGCCAAGATAAGAGCCAAACAGCCGTTTTCCGACCCGTGCCGCCCCGTTTTTTGCAGGGTCAAAGATGCCAGGCCGCCAAGACACTATCCTACCGCATGCATACACCCCCTCCCACCCTCTCTGACGCATGTGGCGCCGAATTTGTGGCGACGCCACTGCCCCAAAGAGCCGAGAAAGCTTGTTTGTGGCGAAAGAAAGCTGCTTAGTGTAGGCTATGCGACAAAAAACAAGCACGGCCTACATAAAATAGGACACTACGCAGGCAAATGATGCGCTGCAGCAACCTGCAGGCTGCCCCCGAAATGCGCGCACACAAACAAACACACTGACAAACACCAGCGCGCGCGTGCGTGCGCGCCTGAATACCCCCCCCCCTGCAGAAAAAGGTGCGGTTTGGGGCCAAGATGTGAGCCAAAGAACCGTTTTCTGACCCGTGCCGCCCCGTTTTTTGCACGGTCAAAGATGCCAGGCCACCAAGACACTATCCTACCACATGAATACACCCCCTCCGACCCTCTCCGACGCGAGTGGCGCCGAATTTGTGGCGACGCCACTGCCCCTAAAGAGCCGAGAAAGCTTGTTTGTGGCAAAAGAAAGCTGCTTAGTGTAGGGGACAAAAAACAAGCAGGGCACACATCAAATAGGACACTACACAGGCAAATGATGTGCCGCAGCAAACTGCAAGCTGCCCCCAACATGTGCGCACACAAACAAACACACTGACAAACACCAGCGCGCGCTGCGTTCGCGCATGCAATACCCACCCCCCTGCAGAAAAAAGGTGCGCTTTGGGGCCAAGATGCGAGCCAAACAGCCGTTTTCCGACCTGTGCAGCCCCGACTTTTGCACGGTCAAAGATGCCAGACCACCAAGACACTATCCTACCGCATGCATACACCCCCTCCCACCCTCTCCGACGCGTGTGGCGACCGAATTTGTGGCGACGCCACTGCCCCAAGAGCCGAGAAAGCTTGTTTGTGGCGAAAGAAAGCTGCTTAGTGTAGGGGACAAAAAACAAGCAGGCCACATCAAATAGGACACTACACAGGCAAATGATGCTGCGCAGCAAACTGCAGGCTGCCCCGACATGCTGCGCACACAAACAAACACACTGACAAACACCAGCGCGGCGTGCGTGCGCGCATGCAATACCCACCCCCCTGCAGAAAAAGGTGCGCTTTGGGGCCAAGATGCGAGCCAAACAAGCCGTTTTCCGACCGTGCAGCCCCGACTTTTGCACGGTCAAAGATGCCAGGCCACCAAGACACTATCCTACCGCATGCATACACCCCCTCCACCCTCTCCGACGCGTGTAGGCGACGAATTTGTGGCGACGCCACTGCCCCAGAGAGCGAGAAAGCTTGTTTGTGGCGAAAGAAAGCTGCTTAGTGTAGGGACAAAAAACAAGCAGGGCGCACATCAAATAGGACACTACACAGGCAAATGATGCGCCGCAGCAATCTGCAAGCTGCCCGACATGCCGCACACAAACAAACACACTGACAAACACCAGCCGCGCGCGCGTTGCGCGCATGCATACCCACCCCCCTGCAGAAAAAGGTGCGGTTTGGGGCAAGATGCGAGCCAAACAGCCGTTTTCCGACCGTTCGCCGCCCACTTTTTTGCACGGTCAAAGATGCCAGGCCACCAAGACCTAATCCTACCGCATGCATACACCCCCTCCCACCCTCTCCAAGCGTGTGGCGACGAATTTTGTGGCCGACGCCACTGCCCCAAAGAGCTGAAGAAAGCTTGTTTGTGGCGAAAGAAACTG
>CM060343.1:24627281-24652281 GCA_030674155.1 Stramonita haemastoma
CAAACACCGCTTGTACAAGCCAAGTTTGTCGCATAGAAACAGTAAGTACGGTAGGCAAAAATCACCCCCCACAACACCATCCAATAAAATTTCATATAATATCATACACCACAGTAATCTGCCGGGTCCCCCACACGCGCAAACACAAAAAACCGCACACACAAACACCCGAGAAGGCGCGCACGCGCAGCGCATGCATACCCACCCATCCCATGAATAAGAGCTAAAGAACCTAAAGCATTGTGACGCAAGACGCCGTTTTCGGGACCTTGCCGCCCGCACTTTTCCGCACTTCCAGAGCCCAGGGCAGCAGGACCCTATTTTACACTATGCACACAACCTGGACAACCAATTTTGGATTGTTGTGGCACTGGAATTGTGGCGACACCACGGCCCGCAAGATGGCAACCCCGCTTGTACAAGCCAAGTTGTCGCATAGAAACAGAGTACAGTGTAGGCAAAATCACCCACACAACACCATCCATAATAATTTCATATAATCATATACACCACAGTAATCTGCCGGGTCCCCTCCACACGCCGCAAACACAAAAAACCGCACACACAAACACCCGAGAAGGCGCCACGCGCGCATGCATACCCACCTCCCATGAATAAGAGCTAAAGAATAGAGCATTGTGACGCAAACGCCGTTTTCGGACCTTGCCGCCCGCACTTTTCCGCACTTCCAGAGCCCAGGGCAGACAGGACCCTATTCTACACTATGCCACAACCTGGACAACCATTTTGGATGTGTGTGGCACTGGAATTGTGGCGACACCACGGCCCGCAAGATGGCAACCCGCTGTCACTAGCCAAGTTTGTCGCATAGAAACAGAGTACAGTGTAGGCAAAAATCACCCCCACAACACCATCCAATAATAATTTATATAATATCATACACCACGTAATCTGCCGGTCCCTCCACACGCGCAAACACAAAAAACCGCACACACAAACACCGAAGGCGCGCACGCGCGCATGCATACCCACCCTCCATGAATAAGAGCTAAAGAACTAGAACATTGTGACGCAAACGCCGTTTCGGACCTTGCCGCCCGCACTTTCCGCACTTCCAGCCCAGGCAGCAGGACCATTCTACACTATGCACACACTGACAACCTTTGGATGTGTGTGCACTGGAATTGTGGCGACACCACGGCCCCAGATGCACCCGCTTGTACAAGCCAAGTTTGTCGCATAGAAACAGAGTACAGTGTAGGCAAAAATCACCCCCACAACACATCCAATATAATTTCATATAATATCATACACCACAGTAATCTGCCGGGTCCCCTCCACACGCGCAAACACAAAAAAACCGCACACACAAACACCCGAGAAGGCGCGCACGCGCGCATGCATACCACCCTCCCATGAATAAGAGCTAAAGAACTAAAGCATTGTACGCAAACGCCGTTTTCGGGACCTTGCCGCCCCACTTTCCGCACTTCCAAGCCCAGGGCAGCAGGACCCTATTCTACACTATGCACACAACTGGACAACCTTTGGATGTGTGTGGCACTGGAATTGTGGCGACACCACGGCCCGCAAGATGGCAACCCCGCTTGTACAGAGCCAAGTTTGTCGCATAGAAACAGAGTACAGTGTAGCAAAAATCACCCCACAACACCATCCAATAATATTTCATATAATATCATACACCACAGTAATCTGCCGGTCCCTCCACACGCGCAAACACAAAAACCGCACCACAAACACCAGAAGGCGCGCACGCGCGCATGCATACCCACCCTCCCATGAATAAGAGCTAAAGAACTAGAAGCATTGTGACGCAAACGCCGTTTTCGGACCTTGCCGCCCGCACTTTTCCGCACTTCCAGAGCCCAGGGCAGCAGGACCCTATTCTACACTATGCACAACCTGGACAACCTTTGGATGGTTGGCACTGGAATTGTGGCGACACCACGGCCCGCAAGATGGCAACCCCGCTTGTACAAGCCAAGTTTGTCGCATAGAAACAGAGTACAGTGTAGGCAAAAATCACCCCCACAACACCATCCAATAATATTTCATATAATATCATACACCACAGTAATCTGCCGGGTCCCCTCCACACGCGCAAACACAAAAAACCGCACACACAAACACCGAGAAGGCGCGCACGCGCGCATGCATACCCACCCTCCCATGAATAAGAGCTAAAGAACTAGAAGCATTGTGACGCAAACGCCGTTTTCGGGACCTTGCCGCCCGCACTTTTCCGCACTTCCAGAGCCCAGGGCAGCAGGACCCTATTCTACACTATGCACACAACTGGACAACCCTTTTGGATGTTGTGGCACTGGAATTGTGGCGACACCACGGCCCGCAAGATGGCAACCCCGCTTGTACAGAGCCAAGTTTGTCGCATAGAAACAGAGTACAGTGTAGGCAAAAATCACCCCCACAACACCATCCAATAATAATTTCATATAATATCATACACCACAGTAATCTGCCGGGTCCCCTCCACACGCGCAAACACAAAAAACCGCACACACAAAACACCCGAGAAGGCGCGCACGCGCGCATGCATACCCACCCTCCCATGAATAAGAGCTAAAGAACTAGAAGCATTGTGACGCAAACGCCGTTTTCGGGACCTTGCCGCCCGCACTTTTCCGCACTTCCAGAGCCCAGGGCAGCAGGACCCTATTCTACACTATGCACACAACCTGGACAACCCTTTTGGATGTGTGTGGCACTGGAATTGTGGCGACACCACGGCCCGCAAGATGGCAACCCCGCTTGTACAGAGCCAAGTTTGTCGCATAGAAACAGAGTACAGTGTAGGCAAAAATCACCCCCACAACACCATCCAATAATAATTTCATATAATATCATACACCACAGTAATCTGCCGGGTCCCCTCCACACGCGCAAACACAAAAAACCGCACACACAAACACCCGAGAAGGCGCGCACGCGCGCATGCATACCCACCCTCCCATGAATAAGAGCTAAAGAACTAGAAGCATTGTGACGCAAACGCCGTTTTCGGGACCTTGCCGCCCGCACTTTTCCGCACTTCCAGAGCCCAGGGCAGCAGGACCCTATTCTACACTATGCACACAACCTGGACAACCCTTTTGGATGTGTGTGGCACTGGAATTGTGGCGACACCACGGCCCGCAAGATGGCAACCCCGCTTGTACAGAGCCAAGTTTGTCGCATAGAAACAGAGTACAGTGTAGGCAAAAATCACCCCCACAACACCATCCAATAATAATTTCATATAATATCATACACCACAGTAATCTGCCGGGTCCCCTCCACACGCGCAAACACAAAAAACCGCACACACAAACACCCGAGAAGGCGCGCACGCGCGCATGCATACCCACCCTCCCATGAATAAGAGCTAAAGAACTAGAAGCATTGTGACGCAAACGCCGTTTTCGGGACCTTGCCGCCCGCACTTTTCCGCACTTCCAGAGCCCAGGGCAGCAGGACCCTATTCTACACTATGCACACACAACCTGGACAACCTTTTGGATGTGTGTGGCACTGGAATTGTGGCGACACCACGGCCCGCAAGATGGCAACCCCGCTTGTACAGAGCCAAGTTTGTCGCATTAGAAACAGAGTACAGTGTAGGCAAAAATCACCCCCACAACACCATCCAATAATAATTTCATATAATATCATACACCACAGTAATCTGCCGGGTCCCCTCCACACGCGCAAACACAAAAAAACCGCACACAACAAACACCCGAGAAGGCGCGCACGCGCGCATGCATACCCAACCCTCCCATGAATAAGAGCTAAAGAACTAGAAGCATTGTGACGCAAACGCCGTTTTCGGGACCTTGCCGCCCGCACTTTTCCGCACTTCCAGAGCCCAGGGCACAGGACCCTATTCTACACTATGCACACAACCTGGACAACCATTTGGATGTGTGTGGCACTGGAATTGTGGCGACACCACGGCCCGCAAGATGGCAACCCCGCTTGTACAAGCCAAGTTTGTCGCATAGAAACAGAGTACAGTGTAGGCAAAAATCACCCCCAAACACCATCCAATAATAATTTCATATAATATCATACACCACAGTAATCTGCCGGGTCCCTCCACACGCGCAAACACAAAAAACCGCACACACAAACACCCGAGAAGGCGCGCACGCGCGCATGCATACCCACCCTCCATGAATAAGAGCTAAAGAACTAAAGCATTGTGACGCAAACGCCGTTTTCGGGACCTTGCCGCCCGCACTTTTCCGCACTTCAGAGCCCAGGGCAGCAGGACCCTATTCTACACTATGCAACAACCTGGAAACCATTTGGATGTGTGTGGCACTGGAATTGTGGCGACACACGGCCCGCAAGATGGCAACCCGCTTGTACAGAGCCAAGTTTGTCGCATAGAAACAGAGTACAGTGTAGGCAAAAATCACCCCCCAACACCATCCAATAATAATTTCATATAATATCATACACCACAGTAATCTGCCGGGTCCCCTCACACGCGCAAACACAAAAAACCGCACACACAAACACCAGAAGGCGCGCACGCGCGCATGCATACCCACCCTCCATGAATAAGAGCTAAAGAACTAGAAGCATTGTGACGCAAACGCCGTTTTCGGGACCTTGCCGCCCGCACTTTTCCGCATTCCAGAGCCCAGGCAGCAGGACCCTATTCTACACTATGCACACAACCTGGACAACCTTTTGGATGTGTGTGGCACTGGAATTGTGGCGACACCACGGCCGCAAGATGCAACCCGCTTGTACAGAGCCAAGTTTGTCGCATAGAAACAGAGTACAGTGTAGGCAAAAATCACCCCACAACACCATCATAATAATTTCATATAATATCATACACCACAGTAATCTGCCGGGTCCCCTCCACACGCGCAAACACAAAAAACGCACACACAAACACCGAGAAGGCGCGCACGCGCGCATGCATACCCACCCTCCCATGAATAAGAGCTAAAGAACTAGAAGCATTGTGACGCAAACGCCGTTTTCGGGACCTTGCCGCCCGCACTTTTCCGCACTTCCAGAGCCCAGGGCAGCAGGACCCTATTCTACACTATGCACACAACCTGGACAACCTTTTGGATGTGTGTGGCACTGGAATTGTGGCGACACCACGGCCCGCAAGATGGCAACCCCGCTTGTACAGAGCCAAGTTTGTCGCATAGAAACAGAGTACAGTGTAGGCAAAAATCACCCCCACAACACCATCCATAATAATTTCATATAATATCATACACCACAGTAATTGCCGGTCCCCTCCACACGCGCAAACACAAAAAACCGCACACACAAACACCCGAGAAGGCGCGCACGCGCGCATGCATACCACCCTCCCATGAATAAGAGCTAAAGAACTAGAAGCATTGTGACGCAAACGCCGTTTTCGGGACCTTGCCGCCCGCACTTTTCCGCACTTCCAGAGCCCAGGGCAGCAGGACCCTATTCTACACTATGCACACAACCTGGACAACCTCAGAGCCAAGTTTGTCGCATAGAAACAGAGTACAGTGTAGGCAAAAATCACCCCCACAACACCATCCAATAATAATTTCATATATATCATACACCACAGTAATCTGCCGGGTCCCCTCCACACGCGCAAACACAAAAAACCGCACACACAAACACCCGAGAAGGCGCGCACGCGCGCATGCATACCACCCTCCATGAATAAGAGCTAAAGAACTAGAAGCATTGTGACGCAAACGCCGTTTTCGGGACCTTGCCGCCCGCACTTTTCCGCACTTCCAGAGCCCAGGGCAGCAGGACCTATTCTACACTATGCACACAACCTGGACAACCCTTTTGGATGTGTGTGGCACTGGAATTGTGGCGACACCACGGCCCGCAAGATGGCAACCCCGCTTGTACAGAGCCAAGTTTGTCGCATAGAAACAGAGTACAGTGTAGGCAAAAATCACCCCACAACACCATCCAATAATAATTTCATATAATATCATACACCACAGTAATCTGCCGGGTCCCTCCACACGCGCAAACACAAAAAACCGCACACACAAACACCCGAGAAGGCGCGCACGCGCGCATGCATACCCACCCTCCCATGAATAAGAGCTAAAGAACTAGAAGCATTGTGACGCAAACGCCGTTTCGGACCTTGCCGCCCGCACTTTTCCGCACTTCCAGAGCCAGGGCAGCAGGACCCTATTCTACACTATGCACACAACCTGGACAACCAAAAAAAACAGAGCCAAGTTTGTCGCATAGAAACAGAGTACAGTGTAGGCAAAAATCACCCCCACAACACCATCCAATAATAATTTCATATAATATCATACACCACAGTAATCTGCCGGGTCCCCTCCACACGCGCAAACACACAAAAAACCGCACACACAAACACCCGAGAAGGCGCGCACGCGCGCATGCATACCCACCCTCCCATGAATAAGAGCTAAAGAACTAGAAGCATTGTGACGCAAACGCCGTTTTCGGGACCTTGCCGCCCGCACTTTTCCGCACTTCCAGAGCCCAGGGCAGCAGGACCCTATTCTACACTATGCACACAACCTGGACAACCCTTTTGGATGTGTGTGGCACTGGAATTGTGGCGACACCACGGCCCGCAAGATGGCAACCCCGCTTGTACAGAGCCAAGTTTGTCGCATAGAAACAGAGTACAGTGTAGGCAAAAATCACCCCCACAACACCATCCAATAATAATTTCATATAATATCATACACCACAGTAAATCTGCCGGGTCCCCTCCACACGCGCAAACACAAAAAACCGCACACACAAACACCCGAGAAGGCGCGCACGCGCGCATGCATACCCACCCTCCCATGAATAAGAGCTAAAGAACTAGAAGCATTGTGACGCAAACGCCGTTTTTCGGGACCTTGCCGCCCGCACTTTTCCGCACTTCCAGAGCCCAGGGCAGCAGGACCCTATTCTACACTATGCACACAACCTGGACAACCCTTTTGGATGTGTGTGGCACTGGAATTGTGGCGACACCACGGCCCGCAAGATGGCAACCCCGCTTGTACAGAGCCAAGTTTGTCGCATAGAAACAGAGTACAGTGTAGGCAAAAATCACCCCCACAACACCATCCAATAATAATTTCATATAATATCATACACCACAGTAATCTGCCGGGTCCCCTCCCACACGCGCAAACACAAAAAACCGCACACACAAACACCCGAGAAGGCGCGCACGCGCGCATGCATACCCACCCTCCCATGAATAAGAGCTAAAGAACTAGAAGCATTGTGACGCAAACGCCGTTTTCGGGACCTTGCCGCCCGCACTTTTCCGCACTTCCAGAGCCCAGGGCAGCAGGACCCTATTCTACACTATGCAACAACCTGGACAACCTTTTGGATGTGTGTGGCACTGGAATTGTGGCGACACCACGGCCGCAAGATGGCAACCCCGCTTGTACAAGCCAAGTTTGTCGCATAGAAACAGAGTACAGTGTAGGCAAAATCACCCCCACAACACCATCCATAATAATTTCATATAATATCATACACCACAGTAATCTGCCGGGTCCCCTCCAACGCGCAAACACAAAAAACGCACACACAAACCCGAAAGGCGCGCACGCGCGCATGCATACCCACCCTCCATGAATAAGAGCTAAAGAATAGAAGCATTGTGACGCAAACGCCGTTTTCGGGACCTTGCCGCCCGCACTTTTCCGCACTTCCAGAGCCCAGGGCAGCAGGACCCTATTCTACACTATGCACACAACCTGGACAACCCTTTTGGATGTGTGTGGCACTGGAATTGTGGCGACACCACGGCCCGCAAGATGGCAACCCCGCTTGTACAGAGCCAAGTTTGTCGCATAGAAACAGAGTACAGTGTAGGCAAAAATCACCCCCACAACACCATCCAATAATAATTCATATAATATCATACACCACAGTAATCTGCCGGGTCCCCTCCACACGCGCAAACACAAAAAACCGCACACACAAACACCCGAGAAGGCGCGCACGCGCGCATGCATACCCACCCTCCCATGAATAAGAGCTAAAGAACTAGAAGCATTGTGACGCAAACGCCGTTTTCGGACCTTGCCGCCCGCACTTTTCCGCACTTCCAGAGCCCAGGGCAGCAGGACCCTATTCTACACTATGCACACAACCTGGACAACCTTTGGATGTGTGTGGCACTGGAATTGTGGCGACACCACGGCCCGCAAGATGGCAACCCGCTTGTACAGAGCCAAGTTTGTCGCATAGAAACAGAGTACAGTGTAGGCAAAAATCACCCCCACAACACCATCCAATAATAATTTCATATAATATCATACACCACAGTAATCTGCGGGTCCCCTCCACACGCGCAAACACAAAAAACGCACACACAAACACCCGAAAGGCGCGCACGCGCGCATGCATACCCACCCTCCCATGAATAAGAGCTAAAGAACTAGAAGCATTGTGACGCAAACGCCGTTTTCGGGACCTTGCCGCCCGCACTTTTCCGCACTTCCAGAGCCCAGGGCAGCAGGACCCTATTCTACACTATGCACACAACCTGGACAACCATTTGGATGTGTGTGGCACTGGAATTGTGGCGACACCACGGCCCGCAAGATGGCAACCCCGCTTGTACAGAGCCAAGTTTGTCGCATAGAAACAGAGTACAGTGTAGGCAAAAATCACCCCCACAACACCATCCAATAATAATTTCATATAATATCATACACCACAGTAATCTGCCGGGTCCCCTCCACACGCGCAAACACAAAAAACCGCACACACAAACACCGAGAAGGCGCGCACGCGCGCATGCATACCCACCCTCCCATGAATAAGAGCTAAAGAAACTAGAAGCATTGTGACGCAAACGCCGTTTTCGGGACCTTGCCGCCCGCACTTTCCGCACTTCCAGAGCCCAGGGCAGCAGGACCCTATTCTACACTATGCAACAACCTGGACAACCTTTTGGATGTGTGTGGCACTGGAATTGTGGCGACACCACGGCCGCAAGATGGCAACCCCGCTTGTACAGAGCCAAGTTTGTCGCATAGAAACAGAGTACAGTGTAGGCAAAAATCACCCCCACAACACCATCCAATAATAATTTCATATAATATCATACACCACAGTAATCTGCCGGGTCCCCTCCACACGCGCAAACACAAAAAACCGCACACACAAACACCCGAGAAGGCGCGCACGCGCGCATGCATACCCACCCTCCATGAATAAGAGCTAAAGAACTAGAAGCATTGTGACGCAAACGCCGTTTTCGGGACCTTGCCGCCCGCACTTTTCCGCACTTCCAGAGCCCAGGGCAGCAGGACCCTATTCTACACTATGCACACAACCTGGACAACCCTTTTGGATGTGTGTGGCACTGGAATTGTGGCGACACCACGGCCCGCAAGATGGCAACCCGCTTGTACAGAGCCAAGTTTGTCGCATAGAACAGGTACAGTGTAGGCAAAATCACCCCACAACACCATCCAAAATAATTTCATATAATATCATAACCACAGTAATCGCGGGTCCTAACGCACACAAAACGCCCAACACGAGGCGCGCACGCGGCATGCATACCACCCCTAAAGACTAGATAAAGCATTGTGACGCAAGCCGTTCGGCTGCCGCCGCACTTTCCGCACTTCCAGAGCCGGGCAGCAGACTATTAACTTGCAACAACCTGACACTTTGGATGTGGGCAGGAATTGGCGACACACGGCGCAGTGCAACCGCTTGTACAGCAAGTTTGTCGTAGAACGAGACGTTAGCAAAAACCCACACACATCCATATTTTAACATACACCACTACTGCGGTCCCCACCGCACACAAAACGCACCCAACCCGAGAAGCGGCCGGCATGCATACCCCCCCATGAATAAAGCTAAAGACAGAGCATTGTGACGCAACGCGTTCGGCCTGCGCCCGCATTCGCACTTCAGAGCCGGCAGCAGACCTATACCTAGCACACAACCTGACACTTGGTGTGTGGCACGATTGTGCACACCACGCGAGATGCAACCCGCTGTACAACAAGTTTGTCGCTAGAAAAGAGTACAGGTAGGCAAATCCCCCACACACCAATATATTCTTATTCAACACCCTAATCGCGGGTCCCCACGCGCATGCATACCACACCTCCCATGAATAAGAGCTAAAGAACTAGAAGCATTGTGACGCAAACGCCGTTTTCGGGACCTTGCCGCCCGCACTTTTCCGCACTTCCAGAGCCCAGGGCAGCAGGACCCTATTCTACACTATGCACACAACCTGGACAACCATTTTGGATGTGTGTGGCACTGGAATTGTGGCGACACCACGGCCCGCAAGATGGCAAACCCGCTTGTACAGAGCCAAGTTTGTCGCATAGAAACAGAGTACAGTGTAGGCAAAAATCACCCCCACAACACCATCCAATAATAATTTCATATAATATCATACACCACAGTAATCTGCCGGGTCCCCTCTAGACGCGCAAACACAAAAAACCGCACACACAAACACCCGAGAAGGCGCGCACGCGCGCATGCATACCCACCCTCCCATGAATAAGAGCTAAAGAACTAGAAGCATTGTGACGCAAACGCCGTTTTTGGGACCTTGCCGCCCGCACTTTTCCGCACTTCCAGAGCCCAGGGCAGCAGGACCCTATTCTACACTATGCAGACAACCTGGACAACCATTTTGGATGTGTGTGGCACTGGAATTGTGGAGACACCACGCGTACATGTACCACGGCTTCTCATAGGGGTCTCTTTAGTTCCCTGCTCAAAGTTCATGACCCGCAGCTGGCAGGGCGTTGATATAAATAAACAGGGCAAAAGGAAAGACGGCACTAGCTGCTTGCACTATAGCCGTGTTCAGCTGTAAATTACCTTTGCTTCTTTCATGCATCGTTTCGCACAATGAATCGTCCAAAAATAAACAAACAAAGCTATCCTGAAAATGAGCTTTGAACTAGCTTTCTTTGGACACCAAACTCCATATACTTTCTTTCATACTGTTTGACGTGACAGCAGTCAAAACATAGATAAATGTAAACAGTATAGGGACTGGCAGAAACACAATCACAAAAATCAGACATTCTTAACTCTGTCTCTACAAAAGCACATATTTATAATATACAAACAATGAACAGAGAGAAAACATGGAACATGTCTGCATGCAGACTAGTTGGGTTTTTCTGCTGTTCATTTCTTCCTGTTGGCACAGCCAGGCCATAGATGAACACACCCTAGTAGGCTACTGCGCGCCCTGCAGCGTGAGAAGCCAGGCGATGAAGAGCTGGGGTGAGAGTCTGGCAGTCATTAGTGCTGGCTTGGGCTTATCTGATTTCACTGTAAACACTTCTGCATGGTTATGGCGATACAGCACGTACACACTCCACTGTTTCATCAGCTTTAAGTGGTTTCCATGTTAGAGTTGCACGTTTGTTCACTAACCAATTCCAGTTCAGTTCATATGGCCCCGAGCACACAGTAGTATACAAATGTCTTGTCACTATTGTACACTATCATCAGGCAAAGATAGCTCACAAATGATTCAGGTTTTTGTTTTATTGATGTTTCTGATACTGTACAGAAAACATCTGTTCATGTTGAAAAACTGTGGTGATCAAAAGCGTGCCTACTTCCGTGTTGTGAAAAAAGAACAAATTGCACATATGCTTACACTTTGACATCAAAGCAAAAAAACAAACAACAACAACAAACAACACACACACACACACACACACACACACACACACACACACACACACACACCACACACACACACACACACACACATGCACATACACCTAAGGGATGAAAAACAAACAAAAAATAACAAAAAAACACACATAACAGATGACAAAATTGACAAAACTGCATACACACTGAGACTGTATGTAATAAAAACATATGAGTGCTTGTTCCATAATCGTCAAAATAAAAGCATAAACCAAAAAATAACTTCACACACACACACACACACACACACACACACACACACACACACACACACACACACACACACACACACACACACACACATGTGCGCGCCCACGCAGGCACACACATACACACTCGTGCATACCACACACGCGCACACACACACACACACACACGCACACACATGAACACATGCACGCACAAACAATTTTTTTGGCTTTTGGGGCAGGGCGTCCCCCCCAAAAAAACCACGCTTTTGGGGAATGAATTAGCATGCTTTTGGATAAGGGGTAAGGAAAAACTTTTTCCCCAAAAGCAGGGGCCTTGAAAAAACGGCTCTTTTTTGCATCTGGTTTAAACCCCCCCCTTTTTTTTTCTGGGGGTGGGATGCAAAGCCGAAGGGGCCCCGTTTTGCTTGTTTGAAAAAATTTTCCTTTGGGGGGCCGGAATTGCGCGGCCATTTTTTCCTTTTAAAATGCATATTTTTTGGGCCCCCGTTTTGTTTTTGTCACCCCCAAAAAAAGCTTTCTTTTAAAACAAGTTTCTCGGCCGGGGGGTGCGCTAAAAAAATTCGGCCCCCGGGGCCCGAGTTTTTTGGGGGTGGGACACTTAGGTAATGCTTGGTGTCCGGGTTTTGACCGGCGGGGGGGCGGCACGGGTCGGAAAACGGTTTTTTGGGGTGGCATTTTTGGCCCCCAAAACCCCACTTTTTCTGCGGGGGGGGGGTATGCATGCGCGCAGCGGCGCCGCTGTTTTTTTCATGTGTTTGTTTGTTCGTGCATGTCGGGGGGAGCCCGCAAATTGCTGCGGCGCTTTTCCCCGGTATGTAAAAATTTTTTTGTGCCCCTGCCTGTTTTTTGTGCCTACACTAACCACTTTTTGCCACAAACAAAGTTTTTTCGGCCCTTTTTGGGGGAAATGGCTTTTCACAAATTCGGGGGCCCCCAAGCGCGGAGAGGGGGGGGGGGTGTATGCATGGGTTTTGGTCTGTTTGGTGGCTGGTTTTTTGACGTGCAAAATTTGGGGGGGCAGGGTGGGGAAAAAGCTTTTGGTGGATCCCTTTTCCCCCAAAACCCCACCTTTTTTTGCAGGGGGGGGGGATGCATGCGCGCACGCGCGCGTGCTGGTGTTTGTCAGTGTGTTTGTTTGTGTGCGTGCATGTCGGGGGCAGCCTGCAGATTGCTGCGGCGCATCATTTGCCTGTGTAGTGTCATATTTTATGTGCGCCCTGCCTGTTTTTTGTCGCCTACACTAACCACTTTCTTTACCACAAACAAGCTTTCTCGGCTCTTTGGGGCAGTGCATCGCCATAAATTCGGCGCACACCGTCGGAGAGGGTGGGAGGGGGTGTATGCATGGTAGGATCATATTTTGGGGCCTGGCATCTTTGACTGCAAAAGTCATGGCGACACGGGTCGAAAACGGCTCTTTGGCTGGCATCTTGGCCCAAACCGCAACTTTTCTACAGGGGTGGGTATGCATGCGCGCACGGCCCGCGCACAGTGTTTGTCAGTGTGTTTGTTTATGTGCGCGCATGTGGCGGATGCCTGCAGATTGCTGCGGCTCATTCTTTGCATGGTCTTTTTTGTCAAATTTCTTCACAACTTTCTGGGTTGGGTTTTGTGAGCCTACAATTAGTCCGCTTTTTTTTCGCCACACAACAGCTTTCTTTACTTTCGCTCTTTGGTTCAGTGGGTCGCAACAAATTCGGCGCCACACGCGTCGGAGAGGGTGGGAGGGGGTGTATGCATGGGTAGGATCATGTTTGAGGCCTGGCATCTTTAACCGTGCAAAAGTCGGGGCGGCACGGGTCGGAAAACGGCTCTTTGGCTTGCATCTTTGCCCAAACCCAACTTTTTCTGCAGGGGGTGGGTATGCATGCGCGCACGTCCGCGCGCCTGTGTTTGTCAGTGTGTTTGTTTGTGTGCGCGCATGTCGGGGCAGCCTGCAGATTGCGCGGCGCATCATTTCCTGTGTAGTGTCATATTTTATGAGCGCCTCCTGTTTTTTGTCGCCTACACTAAGCAGCTTTCTTTCTCCAAAACAAGCTCTCTCGGCTCTTTGGGGCATGGCGTCGCACAAATTCGGCGCCACTTGCTGGAGAGGTGGGAGGGGGTGTATGCATGCGGTGGATCATATCTTGGTGGCCTGGCATCTTTAACCTGCAAAAGTCGGGCTTCACGGGTCGGAAAAGGGCTCTTTGGCTTGCATCTTGGCCCGAAACCGCACCTTTTCTGCTGAGGGTGGCTATGCTAGGCCCACGCGCGCGCGCGCTGGTGTTTGTCAGTGTGTTTGTTTGTGTGCCGCATTTGGGGGCAGCCTGCAGATTTCTGGGCGCATCATTTGCCTGTGTAGTGTCATATTTTATGTGCGCCCTGCTTGTTTTTTGTCCCCTACACTAACCAGCTTTCTTTCGCCACAAACAAGCTTTCTCGGCTCTTTGGGGCAGTGGCGTCGCCACAAATTCGGCGCCACACGCGTCGGAGAGGGTGGAGGGGTGTATGCATGCGTAGGATCATGTCTTGGTGGCCTGGCATCTTTGAAGTGCAAAGTCGGGGCACGGGTCGGAAAACGCTCTTTGGCTGGCATCTTGGCCCAAACCACACCTTTTTCTGCAGGGGTGGGTATGCATGCGCGCACGCGCGCGCGCTGGTGTTTGTCAGTGTGTTTGTTTGTGTGCGCGATGTCGGGGGCAGCCTGCAGATTGCTGCGGCGCATCATTTCCTGTGTAGTGTCATATTTTATGTGCGCCTGCCTGTTTTTTGTCGCCTACACTAACAGCTTTCTTTCGCCACAAACAAGCTTTTCGGCTCTTTGGGGCAGTGGCGTCGCCACAAATTCGGCGCCACACGCGTCGGAGAGGGTTGGAGGTGTTGTATGCATGCGGTAGGATCATGTCTTGGTGGCCTGGATCTTTGACGTGCAAAAGTCGGGGCGGCACGGGTCGGAAAACGGCTCTTTGGCTGGCATCTTGGCCCCAAACCGCACCTTTTTCTGCAGGGGGTGGGTATGCATGCGCGCAGCGCGCGCTCGCTGGTGTTTGTCAGTGTGTTTGTATGTGTGCGTGCATGTCGGGGGCAGCCTGCAGATTGCTGCGGCGCATCATTTGCCTGTGTAGTGTCATATTTATGTGCGCCCTGCCTGTTTTTTTCGCCTACACTAACCAGCTTTCTTTCGCCACAAACAAGCTTTCTCGGCTCTTTGGGGCAGTGGCGTCACCACAAATTCGGCGGTACAACGCTTTGGAGAGGGTGGGAGGGGGTGTACGCATGCTTTAGGATAATGTCTTGGGGCATGGCATCTTTTTCCCTGCAAAAGTCGAGGTGGCTCGGATCTGAAAACGGCTCTTTGACTGACATCTTGGCTTGAAACCGACCTTTTTTTGCTGGGGGGTGGGTATGCATCGCGCACACGCGCGCGCGCGCTGGTGTTTGTCAGTGTGTTTGTTGTGTGTGCGCATGTCGGGGCAGCCTGCAGATTGCTGCGGCGCATCATTTGCCTGTGTAGTGTCATATTTTATGTGCGCCCTGCTTGTTTTTTGTCGCCTACACCAAGCAGCTTTCTTTTGCCACAAACAAGCTTTCTCGGCTCTTTGGGGCAGTGGCGTCGCCACAAATTCGGCGCCACACGCGTCGGAGATTGTTGGAGGGGGTGTATGCATGTGGTAGGATCATGTCTTGGTGGCCTGGCATCTTTGACCGTGCAAAAGTCGGGGCGGCACGGGTCGGAAAACGGCTCTTTGGCTGGCATCTTGGCCCCTAATCGCACCTTTTTTCTGCAGGGCGGTGGGTATGCATGCGCGGACGTGCGTGCGCTCTGGTATTTGTCAGTGTGTTTGTTTTTGTGGCTCATGTCGGGGGCAGCCAGCAGATTGCTGCGGCGCATCATTTGCCTGTGTAGTGTCATATTTTATGTGTGCCCTGCTTGTTTTTTGTCGCCTACACTAACCAGCTTTCTTTCGCCACAAACAAGCTTTCTCGGCTCTTTGGGGCAGTGGCGTCGCTACAAATCCGGCACCACACGCATCGGAGAGGCTGTGGTGCATGATATTGCTGTGTATTGCCACTAATATCTTGGCCCTGCTTGGTTTTTGTTGCGCACACCGTAGCAGATTTCCTTCCAAGGAACTAGCTTTCTCAGCCCTTGAGGGCCGCGGAGTCGCCACGAGTCCGGCGCCACACACATTGAAAATGGTAGGAGAGGGTATATGCATACAGTGCCATATTGTCTGTTTGCCTTGGGGTCTGAAACCGTGTCAAAGTTGGGGTATGACGGGCCTGAAAACGACTTTGCCCAAACCGACTTTTTGGCCTTGGATGGTAGCTCATACACCGCGCACGCGCAGCTTGTCATGTATTTTTGTTTGTTGCGCGCATTGAGGGGACCCTGCACTTGGCTGTGGCATGAATTGTGTATTGTCATATTACTGCGTTCTGCTGTTTGTGTACACCGTAGTAGATTTCTTTGTAAGAAATTTTCAAAATTTTCAAAAAGCAGACATGTGTTTGTGACGAAAATATTACAATAAGTCACATTCTTTTAGAATGCAGAGATTTGAAATTTTTTTTACCTGTTTTCACATACGTTTGCATAGAGCAAATTCTAAAAGACATTTCGCTAATGAAAGAAATTGTAATGTCATTAAGTCATAGTCCTATTATCAGGTTTTTATAGTTTAATAATTTTTTTTAACGAGTTATATGAATTGCAAAGTTGGTGTTTAGGATGTTATTTCTTTCTTTTTATTGTTCTTGTTCTATGGTTTTAATTTTTGGTTCTTATATGTTGTTTAATGCAGAAATTTAGCTATGTGCTCATCCCAACCCACCCGGCCCCCTTCCCCTCCCCCCTCCATACACACACTCACTCACTCACATACACTTTCCCGTCTGATATCACTATTTGGTGGAAAGACGTTAAACTGAAGAATTAACTAACTTCTTTGCAAGAAACTAGCTTTCTCAGCTCTTTAGGGCCGCGAAGTCGCCACGAGTCCGACGCCACACACCTGGAAAATGGCAGGATATGGTGTTTGCATACAGTGCATATTGTCCTGGTGCCTTGGGGTCTGTAGCCGTGCAAAAGTTGGGGTAGGACGGGCCTGAAAACGGCTCTTTGGGTCCCGTCTTTGCCCCAAACTGCACCTTTTTTGCCTGTGGGGTGGGTATGTGTACGCGCACGAGCGCGCGCGCAGGTGTTTGTTTGTGTGTTTGTTTGTTTGCGCGCATGTGGAGGGGACACTGCACTTGGCTGTGGTGCATGATATTGCTGTATATTGGCATTATTATTGTGCGCCCTGCTTGGTTTTTGTTGCGCACACCGTAGCAGATTTCCTTGCAAGAAACTAGCTTTCTCAGCTCTTGAGGGCCGCGGAATAGCCACGAGTTCCAGCGCCACACACCTGGAAAATGGCAGGAGAGGGTGTATGCCTACAGTGCCATATTGTCTTGGTGCCTTGGGGTCTGTAACCGTGTGAAAGTTGGGGTAGGACGGGCCTGAATACGACTCTTTGGGTCCCGTCTTTGCCCAAAACCGCACCTTTTTGGCCGGGGGTTGGGTATGCGTGCGCGCACGCGCGCGTTCGCAGGTGTTTGTCAGTGTGTTTGTTTGTGTGCGTGCATGTATGTTTACATACATAATACATACATACATACATAACATCATCATACATACATACATAATACATACATACATACATACATACTACTACATACATACATACATCATGCATCATCATACATACATACATACATACATACATACATACATACATACATACAACATACACACATACACACATACACACATCACATACATCATACATACATACACTACATACATACATACATACATACATACATACATACGATACAGACAGAGACAGACAGAAGATAGATAGAATAGATAGATAGATAGATAGATAGATAGTAGATAGATAGATAGATAGATAGATAGATAGATAGATATAGATAGATATAGATAGATAGATAGATAGATATGAGATAGATAGATAGATAGATAGATAGTATAGAACTAATAACCAGCTATTTTAATACAAGATTGTATGCATTATATCTTAGATAAAAACTGGTTGAAAAAACAAATAAAGAGAAAACACTCGGTCACCTACCCCCTTTCCAACCACCAACCACCACCACCAAAACCAACTAACACCACAAATCAACCAGAAACACCCCACCCCCCCCCCACCACCACCACCACCACCACCACCACCACCACCACACACACCACCACACCACCACCACCACCACCACAAACTCAGATAGTGCCTATGGTCAGAGAAAAGAAAAATATAAATAATATTAAGAGAGAAGGAAGAATATCAATTAGAACCTATAACACAAAAGTCTTACATGCCATATTCATACAGACAAACCAAAACAATATCATGAAAAACTGTTTTTAAAACGAGTCGCTAGCATAGTTATAATTATTTTATAATATTTGAAACTGGGTCCTCAGCACACCTTTTGTTGTGTGGTTCGTGTACGTGTATGCTCGCTTCCCTGTCTATCAGTGTGTCTGTTAGTCTGAGAGTCGTACATCTGTCCACTACCTTTCTCAAATAACTGGCGATACGAGAGAAAGAAAGCAGACCGATAGATACATGGACAGACAGACAGACAGACAGACAGACAGACAGACAGACAGACAGACAGACAGACAGACAGAAAGAATATCAAGAAAGAAAGAAAAAATGGCACTATCAAAATAATTCTAACTAGGAAAACATGCAAAACACATACAACCTACAGGTGTGTTTTCTTATGTATACCGGGTTGTTTTTTTTGAAGAATTTTGTATATGGTTGTCGCGCGCGCGGGCGTATGTGTGTGTGTGTGTGTGTGTGTGTGTGTGTGTGTGTGTGTGTGTGTGTGTGTGTGTGTGTGTGTGTGTGTGTGTGTGTGTGTGTGTGTGTGTGTGTGTGTGTGAAGATGGGTAAAGAAGACATTTTTGTGGTTGAAACAATTGCAAATACTTTTGTTCTGAATGAGGATTTTGGGAGTACACAGTGATACGTCGCACAGACAAACTGAAATTAATGTTGGCAAAAATCAGAACTCGATTAAAAGGGAGACAATAATACAGTTAAACTAATATCCCGTTCTTGCTTCCCTTAGACCATAGATCTTCCAACCAGAGCAACAAGGGAAACGGAGCCCCACATAATCATTGTATTTTATTTTTTATCTATTCTTTTAAATTCCTTTACTCTTTTATACCGAGGATAATGGAATAAGCACTCATGTGCTTTTTGCCACCCAGTCCCCGTGTGTATGCAGTTTTGTAAATCTTGTCATCTGTTCCCACCGGCACACAATGGCCTACTCTTACGAAAAGCGGAACAGGATTTAACATGTACGCAAGATGTTGTGCGTGCATTCGCACACTGGGCCTCGGTTTATAGTCTCATCCGAAGGACTTTTGGGGAGACTGGAGTCAGCACTGATGTTAACTCCAGGGGAAAAATCCTCTCGAACGGGAATCGAACCCGGGTCGTCAAATTGTTAAATTTTATGCATACCAAGAATAAGGCGTATTTCGAGAAGATGTGACGAAGGGCCAGTTTGAATTCCGTCCTACCCCGACTTTTCCATAATAACAGAGCCCAGGGCACTAAAAGAGTGCTTTACTGCACGCATACACACTTTACTAACTTCTTTGATGTGGGTGGCACCGGTCTTGTGGTGACACCACAGCCCAGAAGAGGGCAGTCCGGCTTTAATATAGCAAATTTGTTCGAACGAAAGCTGGTGCAGTGTACGCAATGATACATAGTAGTACATAAAATATCATTGATAGGGTCCTAATATACAATGATTATGATGCACCAGGGCTAAGTGCAGGGCCACCGCCACATGTACACGTACAAAAATACGAAAACACATCCCATGCAAGCATAGGCGTGCATACCCCACCCCCTACTCCCTCAAAAATGAAGCGTATTTCGAGATATGACAAGAGAGTGCTGTTCTGTATGCATACACACTTTCCTAGCATCTTTCATATGCATGGCACTGGTCTTGTGGCGACACCACAGCCCCAAAGGAGGCAGCCTAGCTTAATATACGAAGTCTGTGGGACGAAAACTGGTACAGTGTACGCAACAATACATAGTATTACACATAATATTAATGATGATGTACTATATGAGGCACCACAGCACAGTGCAGTACCGTCACCACACGCACAAACACAAAAAAAACGCACAAAAACTAGCGCGCGCACTTATGCACACTTGCATACACAACCCAAGAATAAGGCGCACATCGAGATGCGACGAAAAGGCCTGTTTGAATGTCGTCCTACCCCAACTTTTGCACAGTAACAGAGCCCACGGCATCATGAGAGTGCTCTACATTATTCATACACACTTTACTATCATCTTTGATCTGCATGCGCTGTTCTTGTGGCGACACCACAGCCCCGAAGAGGGCAGCCTGCCTTGAATATAGCAAATCGGTCAGGATGAAAGCTGACACAGTGTACACAACAATAAATAGTATTACACATAATAGTAATGATAATAATATACAATATGATGCACTACAGAACAGTGCATGGCCGTTGCCACACGCACACATACATTTCTGAAAGCAGCCTACAAATCACTTCCCAAAGAAAAACCCAAAGGGCAAAAAGTTTGTGACCAGCTGAACAAAACCTTGAATCTGAATGCAACTGTGCGTGTGTTGTGTCGTAAAGTGGTGAAAGTCGTAAAGTAAACATGCTCAAGAGAGGTAAGAACTTGTCCCTGGTTCTAAAACTTCATGTGGAAACCTAATAAACTTCTCCTTCCCTTTACCACAGATAGGCTGTCAGTACACAGGCTGCAAATTGCTAAACAAAGGAATCTGAATCTGACATTCTCCTTAGGAGCGCGCCTATAAATAGAAAAAACAGAGTTTACTCGGAAAGTCAGGAAGTCTTGCACTCGTTTTGAGTTTGATCTTTTATCTAGATAGTATCTTTTTATGGCTGTCATTTTAAGTCGGTTTTCAAGCGTATTGACAGAAAGCGGTGTGCTCGGCAGTTTGAAACTAATTTCCAGTTTCATTCAGACCAGGTTGGGGTTGTTTTGCACTTGAAGGTCTGACTTCAGTTAGGGACAGTAAACACATTTAGGGACACAACACTTCACGTGCAAATCATGTCTCTGTGGAGTAGGTCAGCTGAGTTGATGTGATTTTTCTTTTTTTCTTTTTTTTCTTTGCCATTTCAAACCGCCTGACATCTGCATGCAGTGTGGACCACTTGACCAGCTGGGAAAACAAGATGTGTGGGATTCTGAACATCATCACATTTGGGCTTTTGTCTTTTTTATAAAGACTATGAAGGAGAGCAGTACTGGTAAGTAACTTTTTAGTTAGAAGTATCTACTTAGTAACAAGGCCGTAAAGTATCGATTGATATTTGTATTAGAACTTGGGGCGAAAAACCTGCTTTTGTAAATGTCTTGACAACTGCTGCCAAGAAATATTGCTCTTGAAGGCAAGGAGTGATCTGGTGTCTTCACAAACGGGACCTTAACAAAGAGTCTGATGTGGTCTAGTTGTGTCATAAACCCACCAGACCTATTCTGTGGTGTTGAAAAAAGGAGGGCACAGTTGTCATGAACCAAAATGGTTTGGTATTGTCACCAATACCATCCTTCAAACACACACACACATACACACACACGCACACGCACACACACACACACACACACACACACACACACACACAACACACCACACACCACACACACACACACACACACACACACACACACACACACACACACATACACACAGCCAGACTTTCTAGTTAAAATAGTTTTTGGTCATAAAGTTAAAGCAGGATATAAGGGAAAGTTTATAGTGTGAGTTTAAGATCTTAACTCCTTCCCCCTCACACCCCCTCCCTCGAGAAAGCATAAACCCTTACTCCTATCATAATGGGAAAGATATTCAGATGCTCTCCTCCTTCATACAGCCGATTTTTCAATATTGTCAAATAGAGAGCTGTAGAATTGGGAAATGGAAAAAAAGATTTTTTTGATACACGATCTTTATATTTAATGGTAGGCAGACATCCTTACACCCACAGGTGCAAATAGACATCTTGTGTTTTAAGAAATGTTCATGCATCGAACTGAATGTCAAAGTCATTCGGATGAGACTATAAACCGAGGCCTCGTGTGTGAACGCACGCAGAATATCTTGCACACACGTTAAAACCACGTTCTGCTTTTCGGAAGAGCAGGCCATCGTGTGCCGGTAGGAGCCGATGACAAAATTAAAAAAAAAAAACCCAGCATGCACACAGGTGTCGTGTTTAGACACCATCCCTGAGAAAAAAAATAATGGATAGACGCTGCACATGTGGCGTCGCGCTCTCCCCGGGGAGAGCACCCCGACTTTCACGCAGAGAAATCTGCTGTGACATAAAGTGGTATAAAATAAAATAAAATAAAATGAATTAAATTTTCTTGCTGAAAGTTTTTGCAGGGCAGTTTTTATGTTTTCATAACAGAACTGACAATAAGAATAAATGGAATAATGTTTTTTTGCCTGCTGTCTAAATGTTTGTGAATTTTAACATCTATCATTGTTTTCCTTCTCCGGCTAGTGCTCCAAGCTTCACTGAAGTTGAGATGTTGTGTAAGCGACCGTTTTTTACCCACCGTTAAGGTAGCCGCATTCCGAGTTCAAGAATGATGTCTAAACACACCACCTATGGGCGTGTGGTTCTAAAAAAAATATCATCCGTTCCTACCGGCACAGAACGGCCAACTCTTCCCAAAGGCGGAACGAGTTTAACATGTTGTTGTTGTCATTTTAAAGTCTATCCACACTTGCTGATATTAAACATTTGTTGTCAACGCAGTTTTGATTGCTTGACTCTACATTTATGAGTTGTGCTTGGCCTTTTCTTGAGAGAAAAATATGGACAATAAGTAAATAAATAAATAATCGATATTTTAATACAATAAAGTTGCGTGTCATTATTCATGTGTTAAAGACTGGAGGATTTGAATCTTATATTATCGCTTCTATCAATGATGTTATTGCTGTCCATTACTGGTAATTGGGGGGATCAGTGTTCTTGCGTTTTATCCCCGTTTTGCCCAAAAATTTACCCCATCCACTAGACTGAGTGGTGATCTGTGTGCACGTCTTTCGGATCAAATAGTGAACAAGGTCTTGCATGCAACACGCATTCAGAGCAAGTAAAAGAACCTATGATACCAAGAAAGTGTTCTCTATCAAAATTCTGTAGAAAAAGCCATTCTAATGGGAAGCAAATACACTTAAAAGCAGGACCTTTTTATTTTTTAATGAATGGCACTGCTTTTTGTGGCAATGCACTCTCTCCCTCCTGGGAGAGAAGCCCAAATTTCACGCAGATAAATATGCTGAGACTGGAAATAGAATTAAACTCAATTTTCAAGAGCTATAGTACTAGGAAATATATAAATCAAAATATTTTTTCACTAAAAATTGGTTTCGACTGTGGGAGGGGCATCTATAATACATGCTAATGCATTTCCCTTCAGTATATGTTTTTTATGGTAAGACCAACTTCAAAAGCATCCACAATGTATTGACCATGAAATTTGAATAGAATAGTATCAAACTTTTCCCGGCAACAGTAATATTTTTTTTCTTGCCCCTCTGGCTGGTGGCCCCACGGCAGCCTGACATTGATAGTCTCCCTATGGACTTTTGACCCTGAAAATGCCACACATGTCTTTGCATGGCTGTGGCGGAAAGATTGAAATTAGCAGGGCGGGAACAGTAGGACTGAAACGTCACAGAAGATGCAACAAAAAAATATTGTTTGAACTTCATACCCTGTAAGTTCTTCAGACAAGACTCTGAACCCAGGTTCTGTGTGCGAACGTGTGCAGAACATGTTGAACACATGTCAGAAGACCTTTTGGTAGGACATCTTGCACGCACGCCAGAAGACTTTTTTGTGATTATTTCTAAAGGATCTGCCAAAAGAGATGATGAAAAGACAGGATCATGGAACAAAGTATAAATAATGAAAACCCATAATTAAAAAACACAAAACTTTCAGCAACTGCTCACAGTTTTGCCATGGGTATTGTACTATAGATCTGTAGTAGCCAGTTGCTCATGTTTTCCACCAGGTCTTCCCCACTCCTCCTGGGCCCGCCCACTGCAGGCTGTGAAGACACCAGCAGCACGATGCTGGAGCACAAGGCCCAGTGGACTTGTCCTCACCCACATGACTTAACCTGACCTGTGTAAGACCGATAGGGAGGACGGGTAATAACCGGAGACATGGAGCAATGCTTAAACACAACCCTGAAGGGTCGAACTTCTGAAGGGCAGTACACTCGGTAGAAGTCCCTGAAGATAAAAGTCCTAGAAAAGTCCTTAAATGGCAAACTCCTGGAAAAAACAGCCTCTAAAGGACAACATCCTGCATGCAAAAAAGGCCCCTGAAGGGCAGCATCCTGCATGCAAAACAGGCCCCTGAAGGGCAGAAACATGCAAAACAGGCCCCTGAAGGGCAGCATCCTGCATGCAAAACAGGCCCCTGAAGGGCAGAAACATGCAAAACAGGCCCCTGAAGGGCAAAATCATGCATGCAAAACAAGCCCCTGAAGGGTAAAAAAAAACATGCAAAACAAGCCCCTGAAGGGCAGACTCGTAATGCAATACAGGCCCCTGAAGGGCAAAATCCTGAGAGACCAGCCCCTGAAGGGCAAAATCCTGAGAGACCAGCCCCTGAAGGGCACACTCCTAGAAGACCAGCCCCTGAAGGGCACACTCCTGAAAGACAAACCCCTGAAGGGCACACTCCTGAAAGACAAACCCCTGAAGGGCAAACTCCTGAAGAATAAGCCCCTGAAGGGCACGCTCCTGAAAGACATGCCCCTGAAGAGCCCCGACGCAGAGCTTAGCATTGTTGCCCAGGGATCTAGGATCAGCTCCCACTAGGCTGAAACAATTCAGAGATCAAATGCAGTGAGAGCAGTAAGGACTGGGGTCTCTGTGGACATCTGATATTCGACATGCAGCAGTATGTGAAAGGTAAGAAATGCAAAGCCGCCTGCCATAAAACCGCTACC
>CM060343.1:24654781-24669781 GCA_030674155.1 Stramonita haemastoma
TTTTAATGACTCTAATTGTACAGAAACACAAGAGAATGTAGATGTCAGAAGAAGATGAAATGTTTGAACCATTGTTTAATAATCCTATAACTCAAAATGAAATTATTGATGCCATTAAACATTTAAAAACAGGAAAAAGTGCTGGTCCTGATAAAATAATTGGAGAAATGCTTAAATACGCAAACTCCACTGTAATTACTTTTCTCGTTCAGTTATTTAACCACCTGTTTGAAAGTGGTGCTTTCCCTTTAGAATGGGCCAAGTCAGTAATAATTCCGATTTTTAAAAAAGGAGATATTAATAACGCCGATAACTATCGTGGAGTAGCTCTCACTAGTATCTTAAGCAAACTTTATACCTACGTTTTGAATAAGAGATTAACCCAATGGGCAGATAATGAAGAAAAATTAATTGAAGAGCAAGCGGGCTTTAGGGCAAAGTACAGCACTGTAGATCATATATTTACTCTTTATTCTCTTGTTCAAAAACATTTGCTTTCCAATAAAAAATTATACGTAGCTTTTGTGGACTTTAGAAAGGCCTTTGATTCGGTAAATAGAAATATATTGTGGCATGTACTAAGAAAAAACGGTGTGAATGGTAAATTATATACGGCCCTTAGAGCTATTTATAGGTCAGTTTTAGCGTGCGTGCGTGCAAAGAATGAATATTCTGATTTCTTTGAATGCCCCAAGGGAGTGAAGCAGGGTTGTATTTTAAGCCCACAAATGTTTTCGTTTTTTATAAATGAACTAGCTATTGAGTTATCAAAAAAAAGGAAAACACGGCATTCAAATAATTCCGGGAGCAATCGAAGTGTTTTTATTACTTTTTGCCGATGACATTATCCTTTTGTCTGAGACTGTTATCGGTTTACAGCACCAGTTAAATATCTTAAAAGAAGAGGCAGATCGTTTTGATTTAACAGTGAATATGGACAAAACAAATATTTTGTTTTTAGAATGGGTGGACATTTAGCAGTAAGTGAAAAATGGTTTTACGGTAATGTTGAAGTCAAAATAGTAAATACGTATAAATATTTAGGGATGATGTTTTCAACAAGGCTTAGTCTAAATTATGCATGGCAAGAATCTTGTAGGAAGGGTAAAAAAGGTGTTATAGAAATCCTAAAAACATTACGGAAGCTGAATTCGATAGACTGTTCCCTATTTTGGAAATTATTTGACACACAGATAGAACCGTTGCTTACATACGCCTCAGAAATATGGGGACTATATGTAAATACCCAAATGGAAAAAGTGCACACATTTGCCATGAAACGTTTTTTAAATGTGCCAATACATGCATCTAACACTGTACTTTATGGAGAGACAGGAAGATATCCTTTGTATATAAGAACCTTTGTGAAATGTATTAAATATTGGTTAAAATTGTTGAAACTTCCACAAACACGTTTATGCAGACAGTCATATGAAATGTTGATTATTCAAATGGAACGGGGTAAAGAGAACTGGGCATATCAAGTTAAAAGAGTTTTGTTGGAACATGGCTTTGGGATTGTGTGGATGTCTCAGGAAGTAGGAAATGAGCGTCAGTTTCTTTCGGAATTTAAAGACAGGCTTATTTGCTCTTTTAAACAAAACTGGCACTCAGACATGGAAAGTAAAAGTAAATACAGCTGGTTCTTTTCCTTTAAATCTGTGTTTCAGACAGAAAAATATATAAAAGTAATAACTGATAAATGGCATAGGCTTAATTTTGCTCGTTTCAGATTAAGAACACTGGGTTTCAATGCTAATAAAAGATGGTTTCAGACTGAGACATCCATACAGTTACCATGTCCATTATGTGGCCATAATATTGATGATGAAATTCATTTTTTGTTTCAATGTAAGGCATATGAAACTCTACGTAATAAACATAATTTTCTAAGTCTACAATCAACAGAAGTTCAAGATATTGTTTCTATTTTGTCGTCTGAAAATGAACATGTAATTAAAGCTGTAGCTAAGTTTATTGCAGAGGCACAAAAATTAAGACAAAGCCACGTCAGCAACAATTGATTTAATATGCAATGGTATGGCCACTTTAAAAAGTAATGTATTTTCAACTAAGGCAACTTCAGAAAGGTTTATATAACGAGTGATTTGAATGGATGGTCGAATCGAAAATTGTTTTTGCATTTCAGTTTGGTTTTTCCGTTCTTTTCTTTGTATTTACCAGGTGATTGGTAACTGTATAGACGCCTATGTTAATGTTAGTTGATTATAAATGAATGGATTTTTTTCTTTTGGGAACTTAATTGTACTGATTACATATCTCACGTTTTGTTTACCGTTTCACAAAAAAGTATTTGTGTTACCTCCCTTGTCAAAAGGCCCAGTTGGGCAATGACAATAAACTGTTAAAGCGTTAAACGCTCTCTCTCTCTCTCTCTCTCTCTCTCTCTCTCTCTCTCTCTCTCTCTCTCTCTCTCTCTCTCTCTCTCTCTCTCTCTCTCTCTCTCTCTCTCTCTCTCTCTCTCTCTCTCTCTCTCTCTCTCTCTCCCGTGTATGCAGGCATTTGAGTTCAAAATATCTTGCTTTTCTCTTTGTAGAGTCATTCTGTCATCGCCACACCCGAAGTCGGAAGCGCTTGGCCTGACTTGTCAGGGGCCTTACGGCAAGCCCAACACAGTTCTGCTCATAGGACAGACACTAGCTGCTGTCTGAGCGGTAGACAAAGAAGAAGAAGCAGAATCCTTTTGTCATCAAGACTGTTCCCGTCCTAGGTACTTCACTGCCTGAGGACGCGGCACGAGCAAGTGGAAGCACACAAAAAGGTAACACCAGTATGTCATCTGTTGTTATTGTTGTCGGCTGTTCCATAGCTTAACCTTCCGAGGGTACTCAAGAATATGTACTCTGTCTCGCTGAGGAATATCACTGAGATTATAAGAAATCTCTGAGTGAGAAGTTTGTGTATATGACCGGATTTTTTAAAGTGCCTTACTGTATAGGCAGCTATACTCTGGCTTCAGGATTTTTTTCCCCTTTTATTGAGAGTAAAGCTGATGCTAAAGGTATGTCAGGAATGAAGACAATCTCAACATGATTTAAATCGGAACATTTTAATATCGGTGTTTGCACTTTGCTTACATTAATAATCCACAGAATAATATTAATGATAATGTTGATAGTAATAATACCTGTAATGATAATAATAATTATAATGCTAATGATAGCGATAATATTCTCAGTACACAATGTGATCTATTTCTGATGATAGACTAATCCATAATAAAATAGTTAGCCGGGAGTCAAGATTTTATTTTTCGGCCTAAAAATCCCAAGTGAAAAATTATGGCACAATATAGTTTGCAACAACATGCAAAGTATTCGGTGTTTGCTTTAGAGCAAGTGAGCTCTACAATGATATCAAGGATGCCCTCTCGAGGGAAAAAAATAATTTCCGATTTCTGTGCTGTTTTATTTCACTGAGACAGGCTCCAGTTCCCTGTGTTCCAAAGTTCTGCATTGTCCACTGTGATCAGCTGTCCAGGGCTGTGGAGGGGACTTCTCTCTTCACTCCTCCAGGAGTTGGTGGGGCACTGCAGTTAGTTTTACAAACAGTGCTTCGGGGGATGATGACTGTGTACCTGGCAGAGCCTGTCTGTTTTCCAGGTAGTAGGGTGCACGCTGATTAGGTTTGATCGGGCATACTGCTGACCTGCTGGCTGTAGCAGGTCTGCATTCTAGCATAAAGGGATGGAACGTAATGTGAGGGCAAGATGTTCACTTTAGCAGGGGAGCCCCACAAATGGATATTTTAGTGGTGGCAAAAGAATCAATTTGTCCACAGTATGGTGATCTTGTTAGATTAAAACCAAACGTTTTTTTTTCTATATTGTTCTTACACACAGCTCTTTTTTCAGGCCTAATGATCCATTTGAAAAAAAAACTACACCAGGGAAACTTCACCAGGAAAACTACCCCAGGAAAACTACATGGAAAACTACCCCAGGAAAACTACCCCAGGAAAACTACTCAAGGAAAACTACCCAACCTACCCCAGGAAAACTACCCCAGGAAAACTATAACAGGAAAACAACACCAAGAAAACTACACCAGGAAAACTACATGGAAAACTACACCAGGAAAACTACACCTGGAAAACTATACCAGGAAAACTACACCAGGAAAACACCAGGAGAACTACACCAGGAAAACTACACCAGGAAAACTACACCAGGAAAACTATACCAGGAAAACTACACCAGGAAAACACCAGGAGAACTACACCAGGAGAACTACACCAGGAAAACTACTTGGAAAACTACACCAGGAAAACTACACCAGGAGAACTATACCAGGAAAACTACACCAGGAAAACTATACCAGGAAAACTACACCAGGAGAACTACTTGGAAAACTACACCCGCAGTGGACTACACAATACTACACTGCACCATGGAAGACTTCCCCACACTACACTGCACCATGGAAGACTCCCCCACACTACACTGCATCATGGAAGACTGCCCCACACTACACTGCATGCAATCCTCCACCCTGGAATCCTGTACCCTGGAATCCTGCACCCTGGAATCCTGGAATCCTGCACCCTGCACCCTGCAATCCTTCACCCTGCAATCCTGCAGCCTGGAATCCTGCACTGCCAAGTGAATCACTGTCGGATGTCTGCCACAATCCTGCATGTCAGGAATAGAACTGCACAATTCCAGTAAGTCTGTTTATCTGTCTTACCTTTGTAGTGTGTCGAGTTGTGTTGTGCCCTGCCCAGCCGGGTCGGGTCGTGTCGCGTAATGCCGGTCGGGTCGCGTCGCGTTGCGTAATACCGGGTTGTGTCGCGCCGCGTAGTACCGGGTCGTAATGCCAGGTCGGGTCGCGTCGCGTAATGCCGGGTCGCGTCGCTTCGCATAATGCCAGGTCGGGTCGCGTCGCGTCGCGTAATGCCGGGTCGGGTCGGCGTCGGGTTGGTCTGGGTCGGGTCGAGTGCCGTGCTGTGCCGTGCTGTGCCGTGCCAAGTTGCGTCGCATTGCATCACGTTGTGTAGTTTTAGTTATCGTAGATTTCTCTGAGCGAAATTCAAGCTGACCTCCACGGGGCGAGCAAGTCATCACAAGAGCATTACCTCCCATTACTTAAGATTTACTTTCTGCATGTGAATTTGTTCCTCTGTAAATGTGACTCCTCTCTCTCTCTCTCTCTTCTCTCTCTTCCCTCTCTCTCCTCCCTCTCTCTCTCTCTCTCTCTCCTCTCTCTCTCTCTCTCTCCTCTCCTCTCTCTCTCCTCTCTCTCTCCCTCTCTCTCTCTCTCTCCTCTCTCCTCTCTCTCCTCTCTCTCCTCTCTCCTCTCTCTCTCTGTCTGTCTGTCTGTCTGTCTGTCCTTGTCTGTCTGTCTGTCTGTTTGTCTGTCTCTCTGTCTCTCTGTCTCTGTATGTGCAGGCAGGCATTTAATTCTGAAACGCCAGGGTTTTTGTGCAGAAACCTTCTGTCATCAAGACTGTTCCCGTCCTAGGTACTTCAACGCCTGAGGACGCGGCACGAGTAAGGGGAAGCACTCAATAAGGTAAAACCAGTTTGTCATCTGCTGTTGGGTATTCCACAGCTGAACGTTCTGAGTGTACTCAATAATATCCCTTATGCCCCTACATCTTACTTAGGAATATCACTGACTGCATGGTACGCGAAATATCTGGGTGAGAAGTTTGCATAATATGTGGCCATTTTCTTCAAGCACTTGATGTAGGCAGCTGAACTCAGGCTTCAGAAGGTTTTACCCTTACCTGGAAAGTACAATTCATGCTAAAACTTTGTCATGGATGAAAACAAAGTCAACATACATCAAAGCTAAACATTAATGGGCATGAGCTCCTTGCATACATCTGTATCTCACATCAATCAGCATGGACCATGTATGGTTTTTGTTGTCTACCAGTTTATAGACCCACCCTGAAGACTTCTGGAGAGTGAAGTCAGGACTAGTATTAACGCCAGGGGGGGAGGGGGGGGGGTGGCAATCTCTTCGAACAGGGTTTTGAGTTGTACCTAGAGAAAACCACCCTTGTTCACCGCATGAACATTTATGAAATTAGATCTCCCGTCGAATGCAGCTACCTTAAAGTTAGTAAAACAAAACAAAACAAAAAAACCCTCAAAAACGGTCGGATACCCCAAATCTCACCATTGTTGAGCCTTGGAGCTCTAGCCAGAAACGATAGCCAAAATAAAAAGAAATCCAAACCGTGAGTTTTCATTCTTCAACTAAACTGTTTCCTTTTCAGGCTCCTCTGATGCCATGGCTGTACAAAACCAGTGAAACCTGACCACAGAAGTCTGCACCATGGATGATTGCACCCCGGAAAACACCACACCCGAGTCTACCATTTTCACATATCAAGTTTGTTACTATTAAAGCAAAAGCTGTTTCTTCCATATCAAATTAGCTTATTACAAAGTATACAAATAGTTCATATTCTTTTATTTTTTTATTATTAAAAAAAAATTCTTTTATATCGAGGATAATGGGATAAGCACTCTTGTACTTTTTTACATCCTGTCCCCGTGTGTTAGTTACTGTCGGTGTATAGAATTCCTTACTCCTTATCTAAGATATCAAGGTGTAAGGCTCTTTCCCCAATATCGATATAGCTGCCGAACACATACATGGTTTTCTTGTCATTCAAACATTTTTCATCAAAGTACTAAGTTAGTTAGTTTATATTGGGTAGTTGGTATCAGAGTATTAAACATCTGTCTTCACACTTAGTTTGTATCCATTTTTTTCATTGAACACTTTTTTTTTCTACATGTTGAGTTATTTGGTTTGAAAGTATAATATTCCGTCCTTCGTATTAAGTTGGTATCAAAGTCCAAAGCTGTTTCTTTTATACTGAGCTGGTTGCTTTTAAAATATATGATTTTTTCCTTTCCTATTCAGTTTGTGTAAAAGTGTAATAGTCTGCCCTTCATAGAGAATACTAGTATCAAATCATAAAGTAAGTTTTTATGTAGAGTTATTTGGTGTCCAGCAAAAGTTTCTTTCATTCATAATAAGTTAGTTGGTACCAATTTATAAGATTATTTCTTTTATATTGATTTAATTCGTGTCAAAATTCGAAACAAATCTTTTGTATCGAGTTATTGCTATTAAAGTAAAAAGTTCTCTTTTCTTTACCTTTTTATTTGTACCACTGGTGTCAAAGATTATAGATCTTCCTCCATATTTAAATAGTTCCTAAGTATTAAGTTCTGTTTTGAATATTTTGGTACTATTATATTTATTTTTTTATCAATTTGTCGGTTTCAAAGTGAAACGGTCATTTTCTTCATATCACAGCTTTTGGCATTGTATGAGTGACATGTTTTCTTATACTTGAGATAGGGTGAGGATTAGGTCCTCCAAAACACAACTAAAACAACACGCACAGACAACACAGACCCCAGACCACAACAACACTACACACTAAGACCAGCAACGACCAGTGAGCGCCCGAAGGAGGCGCGCACAACACACAACACACACAACACACACACACAACAACACACACACACACACAACACACACACACACAACACACAACCACACACACACACCACACACACACACACACACACACACACACACAACACTACACACACCACACATTCTATTTTGATTGCTTTTGAAAAAAACATTCGTCCAACAAATCTTTTACTGGCTTACAACGTCGTTTTGTTTTGGCGCCAAAAATGCAACATTTCTAAATCTAATTTCCGATCAGAAGTACTCTACAAAACAGAAACGTGACGAAAACTTCTGGAAATGTACACTCAGATTCAAACATTTGTGTTACAAATCTTTGCCATTGTCATTACTGGTATAGCATGGCCTATTTTGCAGAAGCAAATTATTTTACCTTGATTTTGCGGAGATCAGCTTAAGAGACAAAATGATGCACAAGCCGAGTGCAGGATGTTTGAAGAAAGAGCAGTATTTTCCCCGATACTCCTTTTTCCCTGTAGTGCTGTTCCCTGGAGCTGTTAACACTCAACTCTAACCCTAGTTCTTGCCCCATGCCGCAAACCCTAACACTTCACCATGTTGATCCTAACTATTAACTCTTTGACACGGGTTCCTTAACTCCGACTCAGTTCTGCGGTATGGGGACACAGCTCTATAAGGGAACAGCAGCACAGGGAAAGAGAGGTTTAGGTGCTACTGACCGTTGAAATATTTTATTCCGGAGAATACCGTGATAGAGGAAGGATTTGCGAGAGATGACATGGCAGAAAAATAAGGAATAGTAGTTATAGCATCCTTAATGCTTGCATGGCACTGATGCTTCAAGAATTGTAACAATTTTAGAGGACCCACAGCTCTGAGGTAGGATGACTTGCGACCACAGTCCATACATCAGATTTCTATGCTGGGACTATAACATCACATCAGCAACAGAAAAATGCCAGCCTTCAGCTAACCTTTCAAAATAGTGGCAATACCAAACCAAAAAAAGTGTGTACTGTAGGGAGTTAACACCACGGTTTTTCTCCATAATGTGACACATAGTTTTGGCTTTAAATTCTATTAGTTAGATCTATCAGGTATACATTTTTTTTTACATTGAGTCACTTAGCTGGTTAGTGTAGATCTCTTTTCTTCCTCTTAAAGTTGTCACTAAGTTTTTTTCTTCCATTCTATGAAATAAGCTGGTGTCAAAGAATAGAATTACCCCCTTGCTACTGAGCTAGTTGAGTCAAGGAATAAAGTTCTAAGTTTGGTATCAAGATAATTACCAAACTGTTTTTTTTTCTCTCAGATTCAGATATTACAAGAAAAATAGTTCCCCCTTTCATATTTCTTTATTTTTTTGTATCAGAGTATAAAGTTCTTCCCTTCATATTCCTTAGTTGGCGTTAACAAGCTTTTTCCTTTGTTGATTTAGTTCTATCAAAGCATAAAGATTTTTTTCTAAATGGTGAATGAGCCGGTGTCAAAGTGATAACGTCTTTCTTCCATATGGAATCGGTGTCCATGCATCAAGCTTTCCCTCATTTTATTGAAAAAGTTGTATCAAAGCATAAGTTTTTTTTTCTTTCAAATTAAGTTGGTACCAAGGAATATAGTTCTATTTTTCGTATGAAACTGGTTTGTAGCAATATATTTCTTGACACTGATTTAGTTGGTATCAAAGTGTAAAGCTTTTTCTTAAAATTGATTTCATTGGTATCAAGGTCTAAAGCACCTGTCCGTCATATGGAGTGAGTTGGTATCTAAAAAGTTGTATTTGTCATTGAATTAGTTTTTACCGAAGTATAGTGTTTTTCCGCACATTGAATTAGCTGGTATCAAAGTGTAAAGTTGTTTCCCCTTCACATTCAATGTAATGCTATCAAAGTATAAAGTTCTTCCTTCATATTGAGTTAGCTGTTATCAAAGTACAAAGTTCTTCCCTTCATATTGAGTTAGCTATTATCAAAGTATAAAGTTCTTCCCTTCATATTGAGTCAGCTGTTATCAAAGTACACCCAAGAGTTCTTCCCTTCATATTGAGTTAGCTGATATCAAAGTATAAAGTTCTTCTCTTCATATTGAGTTGTAATTGATGTATAGAGTAGTTCCTTTCATATTGAGTTAGTTGGTGTCACAATGTAGTATTTTTGCACATACGGGTGGGATCAAGTTCATGCACTGTTTTATATTTGTCGCTTTCCACCTGTAGATTCTGCTTCAAATGAAACTAGTTCTTTTCAAGGTTTACAGTTCTTTCCCCTGTAGTGAGTTGGTGTCTAAAGTGTAAAGCTTTCTTTTCCTATTTAATTAGTTGGTATAAAGTATAAATCCTTCCATTCCTATTGAGTTGGTGTCGCGAAATAAAGCTCCTCCCTTTATAATGAAGCGTTAGTCACTGTGTAATGTTCCAAAATTTTCCATCGACTAATGTTTATACATTAATTTCCTTTCAAGAATATTTTTTTCTTATAGAGCTGTTGAAAAAAACGTTAAAGCTACTCTTAAGATGATTATTGATATCAATATTTTTTTTTAATTCCCAAAGTTTTCGCAATCCTGTAAATGATCACTAGTAAGCAAGTTTTCCTTTTTCTGTTACATCAATCTGTTGAAGTGTTGGGGTGCCCAGATAGCTTTGTTAGATTTAATAGCTTGGCCTATAATTTACGGGTTTCCGTTTTATTTGGATGGTATGATTATAAAGCTGTATAAAAACCTTATATGGTACTTGAAATAAGCTGGGCTAGCGTTATTTCAGGGGCTTGTTTCTCAATTTTCTGATTGGATAATGGCTTTGAAATGATTTTTTTAATGTTTGCAAAACTCCAGAGGGATTTGGCCCTGTTTTTTTAACTTGTGAATTCAAAGGAAACAATATTTGTCCTTATGCACTTAATTCATAGTCCCGTTCGTGAACCTTGTTATACGCAGTCCCTAACATCAGGTTGTCTCTAGCTCTGTTTTTTTCTGAATGCATTAGGTGATCTTTTTAAACCTGAAATTTGGTATAGTCCTGTCACAACTGATGTTAGGCCAGGAAATGTCACCTTTCCTTGTGGTGACCAGGCTGCAATACCCACTGGATAAATTGCGAGAGCAAAAGGTTGAAAAATAAATACAAGCGTGATTATCCCCCTGAAAAAAACCAAACTAGGCCCAGAAAAACAAAGGCACATGATAATGTCAGGAAAGTGTGCAGCAAAAGCAAAAAAGCTAGAATTGAAAGATTAGAATTTAACACTATCACATACACACTAGAGCAAAAATATCCCCAGACAACTGTAAATCACTGGTTTACACCTGTAGACACCCATGCAGCAGCAGCACACACTAGAGCAACAATAAACCCAGCCGACTGTTCACTGCCGCTGAACATGAATAGACGCAGGCAGCAATTCACACTGGGGCAGTTAGTGCTCTGGACCTAGGGAAGATGAGAAATGCTGATTCAGGTTCATGGATGATAGGAATGAGATGGGAAGGGAAAGGGACTTTTTGCCTTTTTCTGTTTTTGCTTTTTTGAGTGTGTGGTTTTGGGTTTTTTTGCCAATGAAAGAGACGTGTGAAGCACCTACCAAACAGATGTAAAAAGATGGTGCTCCATGATCTGCATGCAACTGAGGCCTAATATATATTTATTTTATTTTATTTTTATATTGTATACCACTTTGTCACAGCAGATTTCTGTGTTAAATTGGAGCTGCTCTTAGGGGGGGAGGGTGTGGCCACAAGTGCAGCGCCACCCATGATGGTTTTTTTTTTCTTTTTCCTGTCTGCAAGTGTATTTGTTTCTCTATCAGAGTGGCTTTTTTCTACAGAATGTTGTCAGGGACAACCCTCTTGTTCCCGTGGGTTCTTTTGCGTGCGCTAAATAATGATGTGTAACACACAGGACCTCGGTTTATCATCTCGTCTAAAAGACTGCACCCAGACCACCACTCACAGTGTAATGGATGGTGGAAAAGCTTTGGACCCACAAAATATATTATTTTGCCATTTATTTGTTATTGGGATTTATATGTAATAGTTATGTGCGCTTTGTTATATTTTTTGTCGTAAAACTGGATTGACTGATGTGCTCAAGAAACTTTTTTGTCTTGCTATGACCATGTGTAATTTTAGAGAGACTGAACTTTTTATAGTTTTTTTTTTCGGCCTATGAAGAAAGACGTGTAGAGCACCCACATACAAGAAAACAAAGAAAGAAAGAAAAAAAAGATGCCAAAAAAGAAGATGGTGCTCCATGATCTGCATGCAACTGAGGCATTTCATAATATATATATATAATATATATATATATATATAATATATATATATATATATATATATATATATATATATATATATATATATTATAGTTTCTCATTTACTCTCTGTAAAAGCTGGATTAACTGGTCCATGGACAAATATTTTGGTATTGCTGTGATGGCCAGTAATTTTGACCTGACTGACATTTATTTGTCATTGATTTTTATCCATTGCTGTGATGGCCAGTAGTTTTGACCTGACTGAAAAAAAAGTTGTACTTCAACTTTATCTGTTTGTTTATTTTATTCTCTTTTGTTTAGATTTTTCTTGGCTTGTAATTTTCTGTTTATCTTACAAAATATTATCAGAAGTAATCGGCCCCAATGCTACCTTCGATTTTTCTTTCCAACAAGAAACGTTTATGTCCCTCTAGATCTAGATCAATTTTATCGTGTGATAATGATTAGTCTCAATAGAAATGGAAATATGGTATGGCTTAATTTTAGTTGCAGTTATATGATAATAGCTGTATTGCTTTTTAACATGAGAGCTGTTATTGGTCTTTTTTGTGAATGTTTTGGTTGGCTGGTTGGGTAAAGCATAAAGATAACCAGCGCATGTATTTATTTTTATCATTATTATTATTATTTCTTTATTACGATGATAAACATATAAGAACTCGTGGTCATTTTTTACATCCATTTCTCATGTTATGCTTTTTTTTTTTTCAATTTTGTTAACCACGCCCACGGATACACAATGGCCTACTCTTCCGAAAAGCGGAACAGGTTTTAAAAAGTGAGCCAGACGCTCTGCGTGCGTTCGCATCCATGACTTCGGTTTATAGTATCATCCAAGGATGTGTGTGGGGTCGTGTGTGTGTGTTGGTGTGTGTGTGTGTGTGTGTGTGTGTGTGTGTGTGTGTGGTGTGTGTGTGTGGTGTGGGGTGTGTGTGTGTGTGTGTGTGTGTGTGTGTGTGCGTGCGTGCGTGCGTGCGTGTGTGTGTGTGTGTGTGTGTGCGTGCGTGTCGTGGTGTGTGTGTGTGTGTGTGTGTGTGTGTGTGTGTGTGTGTGTGTGTGTGTGTGTGTGTGTGTGTGGATCACGTTCGTGTATTGAATATGGCATCTATTTTCTGTATTGTAGTAGTAGATAGTATGATTTTTTTAAAGTTTTGTTTGCGCATTAAATGTCCATTCTCTGGCACTGAGATGGTCCTGACATTAGCAAGGGAATTTCTGATTGTAACTCTAAAAATCGGTTTTATAGTGCTGTGTACACTCTTTATTTATCTTAGACTGAAGAAAGCAACTATGCCATCATTCTGATTGAGGTGATTGCTCAAAACTATTATTATAATGCTAGTGAGGACTTTTGATGCTTATAGGTCTACAAGTTATTCTCTCGCATTTTTTTTTAAAGAAAAGCTAGTGCACTTATATATATATATATATATAATTATATATATATATATATATATATATATATATATATTATATTTATATTTATTTATTTATTTTGTTGTTTGTTGTTGAATATTCAGATATCTATTCGCCCCCCCCACCTCCCCCCCCCCCCCCCCCCGGAAAAAAAAATTCCTAGAAACTTTACACGTCTTTGGTTTTAAATCAGTATTGAGGATGCCTTTTGATATTAGACGGAACTTTAAAAAAAGAAATTTTAGACAGTCAATGTTACAAATATGCCCTGCTTTTGTATTGTACATTTTTAGTGCTCTGATGTGCGTACATATGAGTCAACGCACATGTGAATTGATAGTTGATTTTTATATTGATGTACCTTTTTATAGCTTGGAATCATGGTTTTTCAATGGGGTTTAGACTTGGAAAAAAAGTAGGTAGCCTCCACACATACAAGCCATCATTTTTTTTTCTTTTAGACTGGCGAATAGTTCAAGACTGTTTCTTTTATTATTGCTTGTTTCTTATTTTCATGTTCATTTAACGTGTGAATTGTAGTCTGTATAATGTTTATGATTGACATTTTTTTTTTTGTTCGGCCAATGAAGAAAGACGTGTAGAGCACCCACACGAAAGAGAGCGAATAAATAAATAAAACAAAAAACAAAAAAGATGGTGCTCCACGATCTGCATGCAACTGAGGCCTTTACAAAAGAAAAATATATATGATACACATATTGTGTGTGTGTGTGTGTGTGTGTGTGTGTGTGTGTGTGTGTGTGTGTGTGTGTGTGTGTGTGTGTGTGTGTGTGTGTGTGTGTGTGTGTGTGTGAGATAAACATTTTGCTATGTCCTGCACGTTGGTTAGTCGGCCTGTTAATGTTTGTGCGTAATGTTTTTTTATGTTTTAAGGAGAATGTGCAGTTGAGTATACAAAAACACTGCATTTGAAGTAAAGTATGTTTTTGTGACAGCTTTTTTTCCGTTTCTATACATTTTGAATGCGCGCGTGTGTGTTTAATACATTTATCTAATTAATTTCGAAGATAATGGAATAAGCATTCATGTGCTTTTATTACAGCCAGTACCTGTGTGTATGCAGTTTTGTAAATTTTGTCATCCACTCCCACTGACACACAATGGCCTACTCTTGCAAAAAAAAAAGTGGAACAGGTTTTAACGTGTGCGCAAGATGTTCTGCGTGCGTTCGCACATGGCATCTTGGTGCGTTCGCACACGGGGCCTAGGTTTATAGTCTCATCGAAGGACTTTTGGGGAGAGTGGAGTCAGCATTGATGGTAACTCCAGGAGAAAAATCCCCTCGAACAGGAATCGAACTCGGGTTGTCAAATTACGAGCGCAATGCTCTGATCACTAGGCTATTCCGTCCGCCTCTGTGTGTTGTGTGTGTGTGTGTGTGTGTGTGTGTGTGTGTGTGTGTGTGTGTGTGTGTGTGTGTGTGTGTGTGTGTGTGTGTGTGTGTGTGTGTGTGTGTACGTGTGTGTACGTTCTTGCGTGCGCGCGCGCGTGTTATTGCGTGCGTGCGCACGTGTGTGTGTGTGTGGTGTGTGTGTGTGTGTGTGTGTGTGTGTGTGCGCGCGCGTGCGTGCGTGCGTGCGAGCGTGTGTATTTATGTGAAATTCCGCGGTTATATTCTTTGTACATTTCAAGCTTAACAACTCTGATGATTTCGGGGGAAAATATTTTGATATTTTTCTGTAAATGTTAGCTTTCTGTAGCAACGTTTTTGTTTTGAGAAATCGGTTTTTGCACCATTTTAGTCTGTGTGTTTGTCAAACTGGCCTCCTTCGTTTGCTGGTTTGTTTGTCCGTTCGTTTGTCTGAATTTCTTTACCAAGGCTGATGTGGGATGGGCTTGAT
>CM060343.1:24682281-24687281 GCA_030674155.1 Stramonita haemastoma
ATCACCTAGTTTCCAGAGGGTTCTAAAAATGTCAATGACCCCTTTCCTTGCTTTAACTGACATCTCACCAACAGCTTTTGAAAAGGATAGCCTGGTGCTGAGAGAGAGAGAGAGAGAGAGAGAGAGAGAGAGAGAGAGAGAGAGAGAGAGAGAGAGAGAGAGAGAGAGAGAGAGAGAGAGAGAGAGAGAGAGAGAGAGAGAGAGAGAGAGAGAGGAGTGAGTGAGAGAGAGATGAGAGAGAGAGGTATATTGTGTGATTTTCTAATATATCACTTTATAACTTAATTGGGTTTGGTTATTGTAACGTGAGGAGAGGTTTCTGTACCCCAGCTAGAGCTCCAGGTTCTCCAATGGTGATATTGTGCCTAGGCGACTGTTTTTTCAGGTTTACCAATGGTGATATTGTGCCTAGGTGACTGTTTTTTTCAGGTTCTCCAATGGTGATATTGTGCCTAGGTGACTGTTTTTTCAGGTTTACCAATGGTGATATTGTGCCTAGGTGACTGTTTTTTTCAGGTTCACCAATGGTGATATTGTGCCTAGGTGACTGTTTTTTTCAGGTTCTCCAATGGTGATATTGTGCCTAGCTGACTGTTTTTTCAGGTTCTCCAATGGTGATATTGTGCCTAGGTGACTGTTTTTTCAGGTTTACCAATGGTTATATTGTGCCTAGGTGACTGTTTTTTCAGGTTCTCCAATGGTGATATTGTGCCTAGGTGACTGTTTTTTTTCAGGTTACCAATTGTAATACTGTGCCTAGGTACTGTTTTTTTTCAGGTTCTCCAGCGGTGATATTGTGCCTAGGTGACTGTTTTTTACCCACCATTAAGGTAGCCACATTTGACTTCGGGGATGATTGTTGCTAACGTCACCAACTTACCCTGTCAGTCAGCCTCTGTACCCAAGATCTGTAGGGGTACACTGCTGACGTCATGGAAAACATCATCAGCACACAACACGTCAGCAGAAGCACTGAAGTCTTCATTTTGTTTTCGTTCTCCAAGCGCTGAAGGGGCAGAAAGGATAACACATTTTATATCCAACAGTAACAAAGTTGAAATCTTTTGATTCCAGTTTATTGATGCTAGAAAAAAACAACAAATGAAGTCACTGCATTCTGGATTAATTTATTCGAGCTGTCGAGGGATTTTGCATGCATTTGGTATGCATGCGAAACGGTGACCATAAGCTACAGTGCACATTGAAAGAAGGATACAGGCAGTGGAGATGAGATGTTTCGCAAACTTCTCGTTATCATTAAACATTATAATTTCGGTATCTTTATACAACTAATGAGGAAGTAAAACCCAGAAAACTTCTCGGTGTCTCATTCAGAGATCAAACAACTAACGAGGAAGCCAAACCCAGAACACTTCTCGGTATAGTATTTCATTCACAGATCAAACAACTAACGAGGAAGCAAAACCCAGAAAAACTTCTCGGTATCTCATTCAGAGATCAAACAACTAACGAGGAAGCCAAACCCAGCACTGAACACACCCTGGGCCATATGCACAACTCCTGACTTCAGTGTTCGGGGGTTTGTCCTTCCTCAGCTGGAGCTCCAAGGTTCTCCAGGGGGAAGATTTTCCGATGGAACTGTTTTTACCCGCCATTTAGGAAGCCACATTTCATCTTCGGGAATGGTGTCTAAACTCAACACCTGTGGGCATGCCGTTTTTTGTTTCGTTGATTTGTTTTCATTTTGTCATCCGTTTCTAGTAGCACAAAATGGCGAATCAGATTTTTAACATGTGCGCAAGATGTTTTGTGTGCGTTGGCACACTGGGCCTTGGTTTATAGTCTGATCCCAGGGGCTTTCGGGAGTGTGGAGTTGGCACTGATGTTAACTTCAGGGTAAAGTTCCCTAAACCGCGCCTCTGTGGATCCTGGACAGTCTGATCAGAAGCACACGGCTCTAGCCCCTAGGGTACTACCCCCCCCCCCCCCCAGTGGCTCTGTTTCAAACCACATAGAAAGTGAGGATAAAAGAACGGGAGGGAGGGGCGTGTGGATTGGGAGAGGGGACGGACTGAAAATACACAGTGAAAAAGACTTGGCGTTGACGTAAGACTCATCTGTGTTTTTCCCCTTTTTTTCTTCTTTTTGCGTTCTTTTTACGAAAAGAAAGGAATAAAACTGAAAGTAATTTTTGTGTCGTTTACGCAAAGTGTATGAACACACGTTAGACTTCATCTTAATTTGATAACTTAATTTCTTAGGTGCACAAAACATTGTAAAAAGAAAGTTTTTTCCCTAATCTACCTCTAACGAAAAGAGAATCAGAACAATTCCGAATGAAAAGGGAAAGATGATATCTGACAAATTGATGTTAAACAGAATGGTGTAGCTGGCTAAAACTTTGAAATTTACCGTAACCAACAAACAAAAACTGAAATCCGATTCCGATTCCGAATACAATAATATCTCAAAACAGAGAAACTCATTTAGGTTAGAGCAGAGGATTACACATGTAAAGATGAAAGAATGAATCACGTGCATGTGATCAGAGAGCTTACAGCTTACAGTGCTGTACAAAATCATCACATTATGCCAAACATTTAAAGCCTCAATACAGTTTGAAGATAGTACAATGTAGTTGTGAGAATTTCTGTCTGTTTAAAATCATATTGCTTTTTGCTTCAACAAATACAATTGAATGTGTTTGGTTATTGCTTTACAATGCAAGTACATACTTGTAAAGCACTTCACTACTGTGTCCCACAGCCCAAGATATGAAAACACATACGTATCTTGTGGTAAAAACAATGATTATATATAAAGAGGGAAAATGACAAATGTCAGGTAAAACAAAAAGTTACAATAAATTTGCTGCAAAATAATTATTACAAAGAAAAGCAGAACCCTGTATGTTTATTTTTTTTTAAAACCAGCATAATGATATCAAAATAGTTGGATCTATATCTTAGTCTAAAGAATAATTCAACTACAGCTTTATCTACTGGTTGTCCTAACCCACCCGACATTCCGTTCCTTCTCCAATAAACCAACATTGCACAAAGACCAATACTCCATTTAAAACAACAACAACAACAACAACCAGGAGTACTCACCAGTAACTGCAAAGTTTCTGTCCAGAATGAAGGGAAACAATCTGTTCAACCCTGTATATGTGGACTCACTCCCTGCTCATCAATCACCCTTTGGGAGGCAATGTTACACCTCTCTTTATCTTTTATCAGCAGACCGGAACAAACTGATGCATCCTTTTACACCTTGACATTGAGAGATTGACAGGGGACATCAACAAGAAAGTGAAAAGTCCGGGTCGAACTTCATTTCTATGAAAATGGATATGGTACCTGCTGGCTGGATCGTTTTTGTATCCATCTATTTTTCTGATCGTTTATTATTTACATTTTTGTTCATTAATTCTTATTCACCTTTTTTTTTATTTATCAATCTGTCCATCATGGAATCAGAACACAAGGGTCCGGATCTGAGTTTCGTTTCTGTTTACATGTGGCTTTTTTGTTTTGTAATTCTCCGCTAAGTTAGAATGGTGGGCAAAAACAGTCGCATACATGGGCAAAATCTGGCTACAAGTAATGTTTTTTTTAAAAGGGTTGCATTTGTATACCCCTTTTATGTCACGGTAGATTTCTCGTGTGAGATTCGGGCTGCTCTTTCCTGGGAAAGGCGTCGCCACAAGAACAAGCGCCACTCATTTTTTGTAACATTTTCCTGTCTGCAATTGTCTGTTTCCCTATCAAAATGGCATTTTTACAGAATTTTGCTAGCTACAATTCCTTTGTTGCTGTAGGTTCTTTTACGTGCTCTGAATGTGTGTTAACCATGGGACCTCGGTTTATGGTCTCATCTGAAAAAGACTAGCGACCAGACCAATACTCAAGGCCAAGGGGATGGGGGAAAAGCTTTGAGGAACAAACGGGGATGAAGCCTACACCTCGCTTTCTAGGCAACCTCTAGACAACAATCCACTTTTGCTTCATTACTGTATTTTATCTCTAATGTCACGTCGTGGTTTTTCATTCTTTTTTCATTATGTTTTTAAAATCATTTTGTACTCTGCTGTTGCTGTCCCTAATAAGCTGGTTTTAATCTAGTTTATTAAGACTTTTACTCTTTTTTTACTTTTCTGATGAGTTTTACTCTCTCTGCCTCTGTCTCTCTGTCTCTGTCTCTCTGTCTGTCTCTGTCTCTCAGTCCCTGTCCCTGTCCCTGTCTCTCTCTCTCTCTCCCCTCTCTCCTCTTCTCTCTCTCTCTCTCTCTCTCTCTCTCTCTCTCTCCTCTCTCTCTCTCTCTCTCTCCTCTCCCTCTCTCTCCTCTCTCTCTCTCTCTCTCTCTCTCTCTCCTCTCTCTCTCTCTCTCCTCTCTCTCTCTCTCTCTCTCTCCTCTCTCTCTCTCTCTCTCTCTCTCTCTCTCTCTCTCTCTATCGGGATAGCCTAGTGGTCAGAACATCGCGCTCGCAATTTGACAACCCGGGTTCGATTCCCGTTCGAGGGTTTTTTCCCCTGGAGTTTAACAACAGTGTTGACTCCACTCTCCCCAAAAGTCCTTCGTATGAGACTATAAACCGAGGCCCGTGTGCGAACGCACGCAGAACATCTTGCGCACACGTTAAATCCTGTTCCGCTTTTTGTAAGAGTAGGCCATTGTGTGCCGGTGGGAACAGATGACAAGATTTACAAAACTGCATACACACGGGGACTAGAAGCAAAAAAGCACATGTGTGCTTATTCCATTCTCCTCTATATAAAAGAATAAATAAACAGATAAATAAATAGATAAAGTCTCTCTCTCTTCCCCCCCTCTCTTTCTTTTTCGGTCTCTCTTTTTTCTCCGTCTGTCTGTCTGTCTGTCTGACTGTCTGTCTCTGTCTGTCTGTCTGTCTGTCTGTCTGTCTGTCTGTCTGTCTGTCTGTCTGTCTGTCTCTCTCTCTCTCTCTGTCTCTCTCTCTCTCTCCTCTCTCTCCTCCTCTCTCTCTCTCTCTCTCTCTCTCTCTCTCTCTCTCTCTC
>CM060343.1:24697281-24702281 GCA_030674155.1 Stramonita haemastoma
GGAATAGTTTTATTTCTCTTTTGTTTGTTTTGTTTTTACTTGTTTAATGAAATAATTATTTCTGCATTGAGGTTCTGTGTGAAACTATTTAGTTCAGAGTTTGATTTTCGTAGTGGATTATTTAGTTAGTTCTTCAGTTTAACGTCCTTCCACTAAATAGTGATATCAGACAGGAAAGTGTATTTGAGTGAGTGAGTGTGTGTATGGACCCCTCCATGGGAGGTGGCTGGGTGGGTTGGGATGGTAAATAGCTAATTATCTGCATTAAACAACTATAAGAACCAAAAATTAAAACCATAGAACAAGAATAAGGAAAAGAAAGAAATAACAGTTTAAAACACTAACTTTACAATTCATATAACTAGTAAAAAACACTATACTATTATAACTAGTAAACAATCATCACACTATAAGAACCTGATAATAGGACTATGACTTGATGATAATACAATTTCTTTCATTAGCAAAATGTCTTTTAGAATTTGCTCTAAGCAAACGTATTTGAAAACTGGTAAAAAGTTTTTCAAATCTCTGCATTCTAAAATAATGTGACCTATGGTAATATTTTCGCCACAGACACATGTTGCTTTTTTTGAAAATTTCGATCTAAAAGCATTGAGCTTGAACCTATAGATAAGAGATACAACATTTCTATATTCATGAGAGTTACGGCATTTCATCTTATCAAAATATAATAAATGGGTTACATCATCATTCTGGTGAGAACCAATACTTTGTTTCTTTTTAAAATGTTTCCAACATGCATTTTGTAACATGCTATAGCCCTCTTGAACAGATAAGGGGACATTAATGCTGCAGGACCCATCAGTTTGCTTTGCTCCACATTTTGCTACTTTGTCAACGATTTCATTAAAGTAGATACCACAATGCGAAGGGATCCAGCAAAAGGTAACACAGGTGCCTCGTAGCATCAGAAAATTAATCAGATGCCCAATCTCAGTTACGAGATCTTGTCTAATTTTTTAACTGGAATTTTTAGAGCAAGTAAAACCGACTTGGAATCAACACAAAAAGCGTTTGAAATATGTCTTTGGGGAAATCTAGAAGAAAATATAAAGCCATCAAAATGGCAGATAATTCAGCTGTAAAAATAGATTGATTTTTCCCAATATGGAAAGATCTTTCTACTTGCAATGATGGGATTACAAAAGCTGCTCCCGCCTCGTTGTCGCTCAAAAGTGAGCCGTCAGTGTAGATTTTTAGATGTTCTGGATATGTAGTCTGCATATGTTCTTTTATTGACGCCCTAAGAATATTTTCATTACCTTTTTTTGGTTAAAGAAGAATAATTTAAGTCAAAGTTAGCTCTCTGAAGCTCCCATGGTGAGCAAGATGAAATGTTAATTTTTGATTTAGTTATTTTAATAGGACATATTTCTGCCTTATCAAATAAGTGAGAAGTATAAGTTCTAGCCGTGGTAACAGAACGAATAGTATGTGCTCTTTTGGGGAAGTTGACATCAGATCTTATACCAATTTCGGTGTCCACATTGGTTTCTTGATTTGAACAACGTAAGAGATATTTAGCCACAGCCAGTTGTCGATGATCATCTAAAGGCAAAGTACCCATCTCTTTATAAGTGCCCATGGATGATGCATGGAAAGGTACACCCAAAGCTAATCGAAAACCCTTACAGTCTAATCTTGTCATTTTTTGTAATAAAGATTTTTGAGTGCTGAAAAATGCTTCCTGGCCATAAATGAGTCTAGAACATACAAGAGATAATGCGATATGTTTTAAGACAGCTACATCCTGAGCCCACACTTGTTTGCTGATAACTTTCAAGAGGTTAAGACTTTTTCGGGCTTTAGTATTTAGATATTCAATGTGATAGTTCCAACTTAGAGAGGATGTGAAGTGTACCCCTAAAAACTTCACCATAGGTTTGTATTCCAAGGCTTTCCCATCTATCTGAAAAACAGGTAGAAGTGGTGGGTTAGTACCATTATTAAAAAGCACAAGATAAGTCTTTTCGGGAGACAGTAACAGACTATTCTCAAAAATGTAGTCATTAAGTTTGTTTAACTCAAGCTGATAAATGTTTTTCAAATGATTAAGATACCTCTTCGGTGTTCTCTTTTTCATTGTGACATTCATCCACATACAAATGTCATCAGCGTACTGGACATGGACAGCATTACTTGAGAGACACTTAAGAAGATCATAGAGAAGAATATTGAAAAGATGCGGCACGATGACTGATCCCTGTGGAATACCCATAGTTGTAAATCGTAAGGAAGAATAGGAATTTCCAACTTTGACCTGCGTCTTTCGGAGAGAAATGTTTTAACATAGTAATAGACATTTCTTTTGAGTACTATTGCATTAACTCTGACACTCAAGACATTGTCTTTTTTAGCAGTACTATTCCGTGTCATTTGAAGACAACTCACTTTTTGATTAATTTTGTTTCCTGTGGCATATTTTTTCCTCCTTTAGATCTGTACTATCACACATCTACACACAATCTCATGCATACATTCACACACACGTTGGGTTACATCTTTATTTTACCTCAAAAACCAATTATATTTTCAAAACCTTGCTATTGTATAAGTCCTTGTATATTAGATTACACCAAACTGTTTTACTTGATAATAATGAAAACTTATCCATTTAAAATTTTACAATGGAACTGCAGATCTGTAACAACAAATTTACCGAGGTTTTGGTGTTACAGTCTTTGAACGCTACCAGAAACAGACTACCCAAGTCCTTCAAAAGATTATGGATCAGTGGCTGAATCCTATGTGCAGGATGTCTTAAGCACATTGAAATTGTAGAACCCATTCCTCTCCAGGTAGTGGAGTGCATGTCGGACATGTTTGTGTTATCCATATTCATCTATAAAAGAATGGGTTTTCAATTAGAACATTCTACATATCATGCATGCGACTGCACATGGCCTCTGTTCTATACTAAACCAAAGGACTTAAAGAGGAATGAAGAATGATCTAGTAGGCTTTTTGCCACAAATTCATGATGAGACAATCATCTTATAATATAAAAAAGTTGAGTTTGCCCCCGAAAAAAACAATAACAGTCAGTGTCCTTTTCTCTATGTCAGACCATCACCCCAATATGCAATGCCCACTGCACTACTTGGAAAGGGGGAATCTTGGTGTATATTGTCAATAGGAGCGTATGTATTTGAAAGTACACGCATGCGTGCGTGTATACGTGCTTGCTTCGTGTGTGAGTGTATGTGTGTGTATGCTCGCGCTATGCGCGCGCGCGCGCGCGCGCGCGTGTGTGTGTGTGTGTGTGTGTGTGTGTGTGTGTGTGTGTGTGTGTGTTGTGTGTGTGCGCGCGCGAGTGAGTGAGTGTTCGGGGTCAAGAGGGAAGATTTGGCTTCTTCTATATTTAAAAATAGTCATAGAGTGGTCCATAGGGGTTCAGCCATGGATCCTGATTCACCGCCAGACGCCTGTGGTCAGTGTGAATCACAGCGTTCCTGTTTGTCGTGAAGTCACAGTGTCTTGGTTTTGTCGTTTGGCGAGGTAATTCCCAGAACAGATCACGAAGATGCCGGCCGATGTTTCCAGCAAGGGTACTGTTTCCTCTCTTGGTGGGGTGGATGCCGTCATTCTTCAGGAACACCTGGTTGGTTCTGAGGTTGTTGTGGGCCACGGTGGAAATGGTGGTGTTTTCATGAAGGTCGTCAGTAAGGATCACGCTGAATAGATCTCGTTTGACTTGAAGAGCTCTATCATTTGTTGGTGCTATTTTGCTTATGACGATTTTGCATATGGGATGGTTACACGCAATCCTCTTTGCTTTGAGCACAAGGGTTTTAGAAGCTGCAGTAGTGTCCTTTGTCTTCAGGTCATTGATTCCACAGTGGATCAGTATTGCCTCCGGTGGAGGATTCATTTTTGAAACTGCAGATTTGATGGCGTTGCCAATGCCGTCAATGGTGTATGCCTTGCCGGTGAAGACTTCGGTGCCGTATGACTGTCCTAATCTGTGGGCGTGTACACCATTTATCACAGAATCATGGACCATGAGAACCACTGGAAGATCTTGATTGCTAGAGGTTGATTTTAAAGTTTCTAGGTGGACAGTTTAGAACCTGAAGATGCTGATACGTAATTTGGCTTCCTGACGTTCTTTCCAGCGACTTTGACGTCATTTCTTTTGTTGTTTTCAATTTCTTTTTTCTCAGAATTTGAGGATTTAGGCCTACTTGGTGTGAATCAAACCAAGTTAGGTCTAATTTTTGGCGTCTTTTCTATCGTAGAGGGCTTTTTTATTTTTGGGAAGCCCGGTGGATTGTTTGACAGCATCTGCATACGAATAAACACGGTCGGTTTGTGTTTGCGCGTTCGAATTACTGACCTGCTTTTCCTCCGATGCTGATTTTGTTGCTGGTTTTTCTGCGTCTTTGAGTTCTTGTACAGTAATTTCCAGAGAAGAGATTTTTGTGCACAGGGAAGCAATTATTTGAGCCATTTTGTCGAGTTTTTCATCAATAGATGTATCCATGCCGTCTCCTGTTGTTGAGCACACATCTCCAAGCCTCGGCAGGCTACAGCCGGTTCCTCCAACAGCTTTTTGGAAACAGAGCCAGGTTTCCTTTTCAGTGTCGTTTCACTGACTGGCTTGCTTTCAGATGAATCCGGGGTTATTCCTCGCTTTTTCTGGACACCACTCTTGCTTCTTGTCTTTGTCATTTTGAGTACAAAGCTAAAAACTCTGACGATAGCTATTTAGCAGTTGGTCTTGTCCGCCATCTTGATGACGTAGTGGATTATTTCTTCCTGTGTATGTGTTAATGGGAATAGTTCTATTGATATGTTAGTAAAATAAGTTCAGCCGGGGAAGTTGTTGTTACTAGTACTGTATGTACAGTGGTGGTCTAGAGGTAACGCGCCTGTCTAGGAAGCGAAAAGTCCGGGTGGGTGTGTGCGGTGGTTCAAATCCCGTCTAGACTTAAAACTTTTTCCTCACCTATTACACCATGAGTGGTGGTCTGGGT
>CM060343.1:24709781-24717103 GCA_030674155.1 Stramonita haemastoma
CAAACGCAATACGATATAACATAACAGATTACAATACACTGCAACACAACACAATACATCACGCACAATATGATTCAATACAACATACAACAACACAATACACTACTGCACAATACGCTAAAACACAACTCAATGCAATACAGTACAATACAATTTGATACAACACAACTCAATGCAAAACAGTACAATACAATACGCTACAACACAACTCAATACAGTACAATACAATTTGATACAACACAACACACTACAATACAGATCAACGCATCACAACCCAACCCAAAAGAAGACCAATACAAGATTCAAGTTTCAAGATTTAATCAGCCTTTGACCCCACTTGCCGCTTGGAGAATTTCAATGAACAAAATTGACTGTAGCTTTTTATTTCGTTCTTCGGCTAGAGTTCCAAGGTTCACTAATGATGAGATCTTTTTTTGCTGCCTCATCTTCTGCAACGTTCCTGTCCTGCTATCCCCACGCCGCTCATTTCAGTCCCTCCCCCCCTCATCCCCGCCACAGCCATACCCAGATTCTTCATGTCACATCCACAGGGAGCCCATCAGTGTCAGGCCGCCGTTGAGCCACCAGCCAGAGGGGCCCTGCACTGCTGCTGGGTCACTTTGGTGGTGTTCAGTGGTGCCTGTTCTGAGCTAACATAAGCAGGACACCACATACTAAGCCCCCTACTTACGACGGTATTAGCTTAGTAGTGGAGCCAGACTGAATGAGTTGCCCACTCGAAGAGGCAACCACCACAACGTCCCATTCAACAACCTTTCCTAACGAACCTCCAACCCCGAGGGCCTTGACACAAACTCATCACAGGCGTTGAAGTGTATGGAGAAACCGAATCTGAGGTCACCATGAGACCACAGCAAGGGAGGCCACCGAATCAAAGGCAATTTTTATCATTGCATGATGGTCAATGACAACGAGAATGATGTAATGCTGCCACCGAATCAAAGGCAATTTTTATCATTGCATGATGGTCAATGACAACGAGAATGATGTAATGCTGCCACCGAATCAAAGGCAATTTTTATCATTGCATGATGGTCAATGACAACGAGAATGATGTAATGCTGCTGCTGTGGAAGCACTTGTACTTTCGGGAAGAGTAGGCCATTGCGTGCTAGTGGGAAGGGGTGACAACATTTACAAACTGCATACACACGGGGTGTAAGAAGCATATGGGTGCTTATTCCATTTTATCCTTTAAATAAAAGAATACAAGAAAGTAAGACAGACTACTTGACAGGGTTGTACTCTACGCTTAACCCGCTACCTATCATGATATATTCTGGCTTCAACTAGGCCCGAGAGATACAGACACCTGACAATTTGAGCAACATAATTATGTGCCCAAGATACTCTTCCTTATTGTGAGCTTGAGGTCAAAAGGAGGGTCTTTTGCAAGTTCATGGATGTCACCCTTGGTGATTATACTTAGACACCTGCTATTGAAGCTGTTGTTTTGAGGATTGTTTCCTTTATGTCCTATGCTTCACAGGCATGCGTAAAGGAGCAACATACTGCTGATCGGTAGACTCTGATTTTCATTCCTATCTGGCTGGGGGATGCCCCGCTTAAGGCGGGCGGCAGCTTCCCAGATCATGGTCAACAGTGCAAGTAATGACATCACGGAAATAAAGATGAATGGAGAAATATTGGAAGAGGTGAGCCAATTCAAATACTTAGGCTCCATCCTAACAAAAGATGACACATCAAACAATGAAGTGAAAGCTCGCATTGCAACAGCAACATCTGTTCTAGTCAGACTCGAGAGGATCATCAAAAGCAACAACATCAGCTTCTGCACCAAATACCACCCCACAAATCCCTCGTGATATCTATCCTCCTATATGGCTGTGAATCATGGACTCTGACAGCAGAGTTAGAGAGGAGAATCCAAGCATTCGAGAACAAGTACCATAGAAGACTCCTCAAAATATCATACAAAGATCACAAGACCAATAACTATGTGAAAGAAGAAATAAAAAAGCGTGTGGGCCCCCAAGAGCCTTTGCCCTCCACTATAAAGAGGAGAAAGCTGATGTGGTTTGGTCACACCACAAGACACAACACCTTAGCAAAAACCATCTTGCAAGGAACAGTCGAGGGCAAGAGAAGAAGAGGCCGGCAAAAGAAATCATGGGTTGACAACATCAAAGACTGGACCGCCCAACCCCTACAGCACCTCCTACTAGCCACACAGGATCGTGAAGCATGGAAAAAGATCTCTGTTGCGTCTTCTCTCATGTCCCCCCTACGTCCTTTGGGACATGGGACTGAGTGAGTGAGTGAGTGAGCTTCCCAGTGAGATGCGATGATGACATCAGCACCGTCAGAAGCAGCCCCTGGCATCTGACTCTACGCCAATGGAGTTTGCAGACTAATCACCGGTTATAGACTGCTGCTTCTCGTGTTGTGTCGGCTTTGCAAAGCAAAGCAGGAGTGACCTCTTTAGAGTGCAAAGCCTGGGTAAGTTCGTATGGAGGGCAAGCTTTTACCCATGCAGCACCCCCCCCCCCTCCTTCCCCACATCACTGAAATGGTTCATTTGAAAGGGAATCGCGGATACACATGGTTCCAGGGCCGTTGCAAGAGTTGCCAGAACGTTGCTGTATATAGGCATACAGCCTTGAGCTGCCTTGGGGACTCCAACTCCGATTTATCCTTTGGGTTGACTCATGAAGCCTTTCCTGTGAGTAAGTAAAGCTGCAAGACAGCGGGGATTTGAAATCAGAGTTCTCCTTCTCCTAAATGAACTGTCTTCTCAGACTGATGAGCTCCATTTACCCACATGACACAGATAGTACTAGCTTACATGTTTACAAGTAGCAGAGGAGATTTCTGACAATTATTCTCACATTGACGTATATGATGATGATGATGATTATTTTGATGATGATGACGATAACTGACCTTTCATGAGCACTTTCGTTCCCCATTTATTGGGGAAGCACAATGCACTTTACATTATAAGAAAAAGATATAAGAATCAAGCCATTTGACGGTGTAAACGACAGTAGAAGAGAATACACTGCAACATAAACAAAATACAACAAATACAACGCAAAGGAGTAATCTGATCATAAGGCTGTTTCGTCCACCCATGCAATGTACAGTGACTTAAAACTTTTTTTTTCTTTTCAGAGCTAGTGAGAAAGCGGAGAAATTGGACTTTAACTATTTCTATTAGAAGGACTAGAAAATGACATCACTGCATTCGCATACGTCATTACCATCTGATGACGACATCATGCTGCTTCCAGCCAGGTTTTTTTTTTTTTTTTTTTTAATGTGTTTAGGAAGTGAAACAGTGTTATCGTTAACATTCTAGTATTTCTGGTGTCTTTAACTCGATTCTATGTAATCTTGTTGTTGTAGTGGTGGTGGTTGTTGTTGTTGCGCTTCTTCTTCTTCTTCTTCTTCTTCTTCTTCTTCTTCTTCTTCTTCTTCTCCTTCTTCTTCTTCTTCTTCTTCTTCTTCTTCTTCTTCTTCTTTTCCATCCCCTTGGTATAATTTATTAGTTTTTTCCCCCCAACATCTCTCTCTCTCTCTCTCTCTCTCTCTCTCTCTCTCTCTCTCTCTCTCTCTCTCTCTCTCTCTCTCTCTCTCTCTCTCAAATGGAAAGCTGAAAAATTAGCTGTTTCTATAATTTATAGGATCAGAAGAAACCACAAATATTCTGACAGATGCCACTAATGATATCTACCTTAACATAGAAACTGTTGACAAATTTACAGCCTTACTGCAGAAGGCAGGGCAGTGCATGCAACACACAGTTCATATGGGAACACGTGCAAGGAAAACAAACCACTGGTTTGACTGGGAGTGCTTGCAGAAAAAGCGTGAAGCTAGCAGAGCACTGAACAAGTTCACTCATACGGAATGCGTTGAGGACCAAAGGACGTGTGTACAAAAAAATGTGGGGTATCAAAATTGTATATAGGAAACGAAAAAGAATTGCGGTAAATCTGTTATAGATACCCTGACACAAAGTGAAGGGGATAGTAGCACATCTTGTCAACAAGATGCAAAGTTAGGAGAAAGAAGCCTAATTTACCATCCAGTTTCCAGTTTCTTTTGTCAAAATGCCTACCCCATTGTATAAAAGCGGCTGGTCTTACAATTAAAATCTTGAGTTCTCTCTCTCTCTCTCTCTCTCTCTCTCTCTCCTCTCTCTCTCTCTCTCTCTCTCTCTCTCTCTCTCTCTCTTCTCTCTCTCTCTCTCTCTCTCAGGACAGCAAAGTTACAATTGATCTTTTCTATGTGTTGCTGATCTCTCTTTTCAAGCTTGATTTTCAGTCATAGTATTCCTAAAGATATGAAGCAGTAATAAAACTATGGAAGCATTCACTAGTCTTTCATTGTGGTGTGTGTGTGTGGTGTGTGTGTGTGTGTGTGTGTGTGTGTGTGTGTGTGTGTGTGTGTGTGGTGTGATTGAAAATGTGTGTGTGTATGTATGTGTGTGTGCGTGTGTGTGTGTGTGTGTGTGTGTGTGTGTGTGTGTGTGTGTGTGTGTGTGTGTGTGTGTGTGTGTGTGTGTGTGTGTGCGATAAAAATTAGTGGAAATGGAACAATATTCGAGAAATCTGCAGGTTTTTTTTCTTTATCGATTCCGAAAAAGAATGAAAACTAATAGAAAATGAATTCCAAAGGGTATCTCTTTATCAAGCTGATCATATCCTGCAGCCAGCAATTACATTTACAATTATATCAAAGATCCTTCCGTCTATATACACATGCAGATGATCAAATATGCACATGAAAGAATCCCTAATCCACTGCCTGTATGAAACTTCTCAAACCAAAACACTGCCCAAATCAAACTTCTTCAAACCAAAACTCTGCCAATATTAAACTACCCCAAACCAAAACAGTGCCTAAATCAAACTTGCAGAAACAAAGGCACTCATCTTCGTTATCATTAATCTCTCCCCAGCAAAGATAAATACATTAAAGCAGTGACATTTCTTGAAAACCTGAAAGATTACATAATCATGTTAAACTTTCTCAAATCAAAAACACAGTGTCTTATTGTTTTTCTCAAACTCACAAAACTACATCGGTTAAACTTCTGCTTTTTTCTAATTGTTTGTCAAATGAAAGAGACATTAATAAAAACGATGCAAACCCCAAAACATGGAAAAAAGGAAACATCCCCCCCCCCCTCCAGTAAAAAAACAGCCCCAGACAAACCAAAATCCAACTGAACAAACAAACAAACCTTGCAACATAATATAATAATAATAACAACAACAACAACAACAACAACAACAACAACAATAACAAGAAGAAGAAGAAGAATTATAATAATTATAATAATTATAATAATAATATTAATAAAATGGAGGCTTATATAGCGCGAATTCCCCAAACCATGGGCTCACCGTGCTGTACAATCAAATCAGTTTAAATAGGTTACATATGAACGTCAAAAATTTGACTAGCACAAAAAAATAAGGAAAAAATGCATGCACATACAATACACAGCATATTACATGGCCAGAGAATAAAAGTAAAATAAGAGCAATAAGAATATAACATAAGAATACACAACCACCACCACCATTATTAATCAATCCACAACGTCTAGAAAACAACATAAATACCCCCCCTCCAAACACAACACACACACATACACACACGCACGCACGCACACGCGCACGCACGACACACACACACACACACACACACACCACACACACACACACACATATACATATATATATATATATATATATTATATTAATTATTATTTATTATACATGTTGGTGTTAATGACTGTAGAACCACAGGACAAGTGACCAGAGATACTTGGTGTGACCTTATTCACCTGGCCAGTCAGGTGTTCCCCAATGCCAGGATTATTCTTAGCTCAATAATCCCAGCCAGCGGCAAACACCATCTCAACACACTGATATCGCCATCTAACCACAACATGAAAAAGGCTTGTGAACTGCTGAACACACACACACACACACCACATCAGCAGATGGGTACTCCTAGATAAGATATACTAATACATATTTATGACTGTATAAACTTGGGTCATACCTCATTTATAATAACAATAACATCAGTGCCACCCCAGTCTCCCCACTTCATGCACGCATTATACTGATTTCAGTTACAACTGATAAAAAAGAAAAAGCCATCTTAGCTTTCCTTTCATTTGTTGAATGGATGGTGGTCTAGAGGTAAGGGGCCTGCCAAAGAATGTGAAATGCCCGGGTGGGAAGTGTGCGGTGGTTTGACCCCGTTTAGGCCCCAAACTTTTCCCCCATCCATTAGACCATGAGTGGTGGTCTGGGTGCTAGTCTTTTGTTCAAACATTTGATTATCTAGGGATGTGCAACAACTAGGCTTTGATCTGCATTTAACAAAATTAGCTTCGTAACTTTCTACCCTAAATTCTTCATTTATACTATGGGTTAAGATAGTTTCTGAAGTTATCTCTGATTCAGTATCTTATTTTACCTGAGGAAGTTTAATTCTTTCTTATACAGGGATCATGTTTGTCCTACACTTAGAATGTATTAATCCAACATGTATGTGTGTACGTGTGTGCGTTGCGTGCATGCATGCGTGTGTGCACACGAGGGCAGCGTGGGCGACCTCATTTTAGATCTATCAGTCGTGGCAGATAAAGCAGCAGGGTTTGTTTTGAAATTCAAATCAGGAAGGGGGGGGGGAGGAAGTGCCGTGTTAAACAAGGTGCTGCCTTGTAACTTACTGTGTGTACGTGTGTGTGCGTGCGTGCATGCATGCGTGTGTGCACACGAGCCCAGGTGGGGCGACCTCATTTTAGATCTATACAGAGTGGCAGATAAAGCAGCACTGGTTTGTTTTGAAATTCAAATTCAAGGGGGGGGGGGGGGGGGGGGGGGAAATGCGCCAGCTGATTTTCAAACAAGGTGTTGCCTTGCTGTGATTGGTGCTGAACTTTTTTTTTTTTACATTTTATACGCTTTGTCACAGCTAATTCTCTGCGTGAAATTCGGGCTGCTCTCCCGCGAAAGAGCGTGGATGTCCCCACGATTAGCCAACCATTATTTTTTTTCCCCTCAGAGATGGTGTCAAAACACGACACCTGTGTGCATGCTGCTTTTTTATATTTTATAATTTTGTCATAGCTCCTACCAGCAACGATGGGCTGCTCTTCCAAAGGCGAACGGGGTTTTAACGTGTGCGCAAGATGTTCTGCGTGTGTTCGCACATGGGGCCTCAGTTTCTAGTCTCATCCCAATAACTTGGTTGATTTTAGGACATGAGTCGGGAATGTGACCCCATTCTGTGAAAGAAAAGTTAGGGGC
>CM060343.1:24717203-24719703 GCA_030674155.1 Stramonita haemastoma
CTGGCTGTCTACTCTCTATTGCTATCCCTGTTTGATTGGTTTTTCTGTCGTCTGGCTGAATTCTTGCTGTCTTGCGTCTGCTGGCTGTCTACTGTCTGGTTGTCGGTTGTCTCGTCGGGAAATGGCTGTCTGGCTGTCTGTCTGGCTGGCTGTCTGTCTGTCGTCCTTTTGTCTGGTTATCTGGCTGTTTGTCGTCGTCTGTTTGGTTGTCTGGTTATCCTGGCGCTGTCGGGCGGTCTTCGGTTGTCGATTATCTGGCTCTGTCTGGATGTCTGAATGTCTGCTGTCTGGATGTCTGGGTAGCTGTCTGGCTGTCTCTCTGGCTGCCTGGACGTCTGTCTGCTATCTGGCTGGCTGTCTGGCCTGTCTGGGTGTTGATGCTCCATTGAGAAGTGAACTAAGAAAAGGGATAGTGACTTTTAGGACAAAAACACAGTAAAACTATGTTTTTCTGGTAGGTCTTTTCTCTGTCCCTCTGTCCTATCTGTTTGTCTTTGTGTATGTTTGTCTGTCTGTCAATATGTGGGTTAGTGAACTTGCTAAGTTTTTTTTTGTAGTGAGACTAATACGTTTACCTCTGTGTGTGTGTGTGGTGTGTGTGAATGTGTGTGTGTGTGTGTGTGTGTGTGTGTTTGTGTGTGTGTGTGTGTAAGTGTGTGTGTGTGTGTGTGTGTGGTGTGTTGTGTGGTGTGTGGTGTGTGTAGTGAGTGTGTGTTGGTGAGTGTTTGTGTGTGTATGTGTGTGTGTGTGTGCGTGTGTGTATGTATTGTGTGTGTGTGTTCTGTGTGTGTGTGTATGTGTGTAAGTGTGTGTGTGTGGTGTGACGTGTGTGTGTGTGTGTGTGAGCGTGTGTGTGTGTGTGTGTGTGTGTGTGTGTGTGTGTGTGGTGAGCGTGTGTGTGTGTGTGTGTGTGTGTGAGCGTGGTGTGTGTGTGTGTGTGTGTGAGTGTGTGTGTGTGTGTGTGTGTGTGTGTTGTGTGTGTGTGTGTGAGTGTGTGTGGAGTGGTGTGTGTGTGTGTGTGAGTGTGTGTGTGTGTTGTGTGTGTGTAAGTGTGTGAGTGTGTGTGTGTGTGTGTGGTGAGTGTGTGTGTGTGGTGTGTGAAGAGAGAGAGAAGAGAGAAGAGAGAGAGAGACAGAGACAGAGACAGAGACAGAGACAGAGACAGAGACAGAGAGACAAAGAGACAGAGAGAGACAGAACAGAGACAGAGAGAGAGAGAAAGAGAGCAAAGAGAGAGAGAGGGGGGGAGAGAGAGGGGAGACAGAGACAGAGAGACAGAGAGAGAGAGAGAAGAGAGAGAGAGAGAGAAGAGGGGAGAGAGAGAGAGAGAAGAGAGAGAGAGAGAGAGAGAGAGAAGAGAGAGGAGAGAGAGAGAAAAGAGAGAGAGAGAGAGAGACGGAAGAGAGAGAGAGAGACAGAGAGAACCGTCGTCGACGTTCTTGTTTTTGCTGTTGTTGAAAGTGAAAAAGTATACAGCTTTTGCAAATATAAAGAGAACAATTTTTTTGTTTTGACTTTTACGTTTTCTTTTTTTTTTTTTTGTTCTCCCCTGGATTCTTTGAACGTAACAAACACACTGTTCTTTGTATAATGTTTTAACAAAAGAAACGACAACTACAAGAAACAAAATAAAAACTTCCATAAATTCTGATGACGATGAAGAGAAAAAAGACAAAGACTGACACAAAAAAAGAGATAAATAAAAAATACAGTTTAAAAACTTATATATGATATCGCGTGCTAACGTTACTACTACTGACATGAACAAACATTGCTGAACTAAAGAAAAAAAAAAGAAAGAAAGAAAAAAAAAAGGAAGAACACGATAGCTTTCTTTTGCGCCTTTTGTTTATTTACATCTTCTGACTTTCTTTGGTCATGTAGACAATTTATTTTCTTGTCTTTTTGTTTTTTTTTTTTTTTTTTTTGTAACACAGAAAATGTGAAAGAAAATGTTAATAAAAAGGGGAGGACCTAGGAGGGGTAGGGGGGGGAGGGAGGGGAGTGGGGGAGGAAATCACGGAAACAATGTGAAATTAAATGTAAACCGGTGCTTGACATTTATTCGTGAATTTTTTTTTTCTTTGTATCTTCTGTATTTTTCCTTTTTATCTTCCTTCCTTCTTCTTTTTAAGTTTTTTTCTTATTTCATTTCTTTTTTTGTTGTTTGTTCTTTCTTCTCACCTTTTCTCCTACTTGTTTTTGCCTTTTCTTGTAAACTTTTCTCTTCCAAACATGTTTATTGCTTTTTTGTTTTTATTCCTGATATTATTTCGTTCGTTTCTTTGCAAATTTTCACTCCTGCTCTTTTGTTCTTCTTTCTTTTTATCGTTTGTGATCATTTTCTGAATCTGGTCCTTCACGATTTCTACAAAAGTCTTCTTTCCTCACCTCGTAATTTAACGCAGTATCCAGTTCCACCACACCACATCACACACACACACACACACACACACACACACACACACACCACACACACCACACACACACACACACACAC
>CM060343.1:24734703-24737203 GCA_030674155.1 Stramonita haemastoma
GAGGGAACTGGTTGGCAAGTCTTCAGGGGTGCCCCCACGGTTGCCAGACTAAGGGATAGATATAGAATAATCATTAGTTTATAATAAATGATGCATTTTAATCCTGATCATGATCCTCTTTTATGCCACATGCTGGTCAAACTTTTTTTTAATCAAAGTGATGCTGACATCCATTTTCTTTATTTTTCTGTCTCTCTCTTTCTTCCCTCACAGCTTCTGGCTGCCAAACACTCTCACGACAGCAGCAGCGTCAGCCTCCCCCCCTCCTCCTTCTCCTCCTACGTCAGCCACAACTACAACACCGCCTTCCCAGCAGGCCGCGCGGCCGATGACGTCAACGCCATGTGGTTAGACTCCGCCGGAAGCAGCCCCTTGCTCATGCGCGGCGGAAACGCGCTCACTTCCGCCGGAAGCGCCACCACGCCGGAAGAGGAAGCGGAGGAAGCCAAAGAAGGTCTGCTGGCGGCTTCCAAGCGCTTCCACCCTTCCGCTTTCTTTGGAAGTCGAGGGAAGAGAGAGTTCCAGGGGCTGAGTGATGCCTACGCTAAGCGCTTCTTCCAGCAAGGGTTTGTGGGAAGCCGGGGCAAGAGGCTGCCCGCTTACCTCCTGAACGGAGGGAGGCTGGGGAACGGGGAGGAGGGAGAGCAGGAGGAGGAGGATGAGGAGGAGGAAGAGGAAGAAGAGCAGGGGCTGGCAGGAAAGCGGATGATGAGCAAAAAGTTCGCCCCCAGCGCTTTCACTGGAGCCCGAGGCAAACGCTATCTGCCTGGCTTGGAGGCGCTGTTTTTGAGTCAGATGTACAAGAAATGTAAGTAGGCGTGTGAACCTGTATGCAGTTACGTGTGTGTGGTGTGTGTGTGTTGTGTTCGTGTTTTGTGTGTGTGTGTGTGTGTGTGTGTGTGTGTGTGTGTGTGTGTGTGTGTGTGTGTGTGTGTGTGTGTTTTGTGTGTGTGTGTGTGTGTGTGTGTGTGTGTGTGTGTGTATTTGTGTGTGTGTGTGTGTGTGTGTGTTTGTGTGTGTGTTGTGTGTTTGTGTTGTGTGGCATGTGCGTATGTGTGCGTGTGTGTATATGTGCATAATTATGTAGGTGTGTGTGTGTGGGGGGGGGGTCTATGTAAGTATGGGTATTTAATTATGTGTGTATATATACGTCTGTGTATGCTTGCATGCGTTCGAGCATGCAAGCACGTAAATGCGTGTGCATATGTATACCCTTGTGCGTGTATACATATATGCGTTCGAGCTCGCGCGCACACACATACATACACACACAAACACATAAAAACACACAAACCTACACACGAACACACACACGTACCAAGACACACACACGTACACACACACACACACACACACACACACACACACACACACACACACACACACACACACACACACACACACACGAACACACACAAACACAAACACAAACACACACACACAACACACATACACAAACACACACACACACAACAACACACACACACACACACACACACACACACACACACACACACACACACACACACACACACACACACACAGGTTGGAAAAGGAAAGAAATACATAAGTACTTACTTGTTAACTTTCATAATACAGATCCTCTTCTTCTTCCTTGTCCTCCTCCTCCTCCTTATCTTCTTCTTCCTCTTCCTCCTCTTCTTCCTCATCTTTTTCTTCTTTCTCCTTCTTCTTCTTTCTTCCTCCTACACCACCTCCCCCCCCCCCTCCTTCTCTTTGTGCTCGCTTCTTCGCCCTCATGATCAAAATCCTCATCTCCCGCTAACTGTTGAAATGAACCAAAAGCGCTGTCAAGCAAAATGTTGACATTTTCATTGATGAAGTCATCTGAAATGTTTAACTCTCAACTCTATTTGTGGATGCGTGTGTACGTCTTTTCACTCTTTTGTAAGGCCATCTTAATAATTATCAGAAGTTTATAGATTAAACTTGTTTGTAATCTCTTTAATCTAATTCAGAGATATATAGGTCTTTTCTGGAGCTTTCCAAGATTTTAGGGAGCTTTTAAAACATTATTTGTTTTACTTTTTTTAACCCACAAAATATTTGAAGAAAGTGGAGAAATTTTAATTGTGTTTGGTCGATGTGTTGTTCTTATACTAACATTAAAAGTTTAACAAGTTTTGATTCAGGTTTCGATAAAAGGAGCAAAGGTTTTCAATTTATTCGGTTGAGGAGTATTAGTTTTTCAGTTTGAACGATTTTTATATTTATTTCGTTAAAATATTTTAGCTTTATTTCGTTAAAAAGTTGTATTAGTGTGTATTTCTAGTATTTGCAGAGTTTACATCTTCGCTTTTGTGCAATGTTGTGTTTGTTTAGATGGGGAAGAAGAGGGATGGAGGTCGTTTTACTGTTTGCATCGTTTTGGGGTACTTTTAGCTTGTTTGTGTCTTTGCTGTATATCTTTTTTTTGTCGTCTGTTTTGTGTTGTTAGGTTTGTTTAGAACGGTTTTTGATTGCGTTTGTTTTTTTCGTT
>CM060343.1:24754703-24757203 GCA_030674155.1 Stramonita haemastoma
TCGTGCGCTTTTTTACATCCAGTCCCCACTCTTTTCAGGGATAACATCAAGATAAAAGATAGCCTCAACTAAACAACAACAATTATAATAAATCCAAATACCAAGAGCAGGAAACCATACCAAGTATCAAACAACAGGTAATGAAATAAGACAGAGGTACAATATTAAGGTAATGTTATAAAAAGGTACTCATTCAGAAACGAAAATAAGAAGTAAGAATCAATGAAGAGTTTGATTTGAATAAGAAACAAAAAACAAAATCAAATCAAAACAAAAACGGTGCAATAATTAAAGAGTAAACATGAGAATATGATTAGGTTAAATGAATGAAAACATCAATCCACCACCATCTATCATCAAAATAAGTCCCTTAAAACGTAACATTTTGATAAAAGGGGAGAAAAAAAAAACAACAACAAACACAACAACAACACAACACCACCAACACACACACCACACACACACACAACACACACACACACACACACACACACACACACCACACACACACGCGCGCCGCGCGCACACACAAACACACACACACACAACACACACCACACACACACACAACACACTCTCTCTCTCTCTCTCAGAGAGAGAGAGAGACGGGGGGAGAGGGACACTAACAGAAACGCAAACAGACAGACACACAGATAGACAGAGCAAATTAGAGACCCCAAAAATATCTAAGATTAAATCGTAGATGCTCTCCGTTGCACCTTCAGAGACTTCATTAATTTTCTTGAATCTTAACACGCTTTTAAGCAAACATTACATTTACCTTCAATCTATTTCTATTTCTTTCCACTCGAAATTGGCCCTCCCTCTTCCATCCACCTTTCCCTTCCTGTGATGCAGTAGGAAATGTTGGCAGAAATAGACTTTTTTAGATCACATTTTGATCTCTGCTGTACCCCTGTGTGTGGTGTGTGTGTGTGTGTGTGTGTGTGTGTGTGTGTGTGTGTGTGTGTGTGTGTGGTGTGTGTGTGTGTGTGTGTGTGTGTGTGTGTACTTTCTTCAGTTTAGTCTGTTCAGTTCGATGTGTATTAGACGACAACATGAGATGTGTGTGTGTGTCAATTCAAAGAATGTGTGCGGCTCACTGATGTTGTATGTATGTATGTATGTTGTATGTTGTTTTGTATGTATGTATGTATGTATGTTTTGTATGTTAGTGTATGTATGTATGTTGAATGTTGTAAGTGTGTTTGTGTGTGTGTGTGTGTGTGTGTGTGTGTGTTTTGTAGAGCTAAGTTGTGTGGTAGTGACGTTGTTTACAAGATTATATCTGTAAAGGGTATGCATTTGCGTAGCATTGGTATATGTCGTTTTGGTGTGATTTGTGTTGTGTAGTGGTTGGTGATATGTGTATGGTTGTGGTGTTGTTGTTGTGTTGTATCGATGTGTATTGATTGTTAATATTGGTGTGATAGTGATTATGTCTCCTCTGATTTGCGCTATAAGTTAAATGTAAAGTTGTGTATGATATTTGTTATTGTCTGTTGTGGTATTTGTAAGTTGTTTTGTTGTGTGTATGTCTGTGTGTTTTTGTAATTTGCATTGTGTTGTGTGTGTGTGTGTGTATATGTCTGAAAAAATGTGTGTAAGTGTGTTTGTGTGTGTATGTGTGTGTGTGTAAAAGTGTGTGTAAAAATGTGTGAGAGTGTAAGTGTGTGTACATGTGCGATTGTGTGTGTCTGTTTGTGTCTGTATGATCGGTTAATTGATTGATTAATTGCTTGATTGGCCGATTGATTGACTCGTGAATTGGTTGATTCATTGGTTGACTATATGATTGGTTGATTAATTGATTGAATGGTTGATTGGTTGATTCAATGATTGATTGATTGATTGATTGATTGATTGATTGATTGATTGATTGATTGATTGGTGTGCAGTGGACGCTGAAAATGGAAGAGACAGTCACTGCTGGGATTCCACGCCGCAAGAGGTTAAAGGTAACTATTTCTTCTTCTTGTTCTTCTTTTCCCTCTTCTTCTTCTGCTTCTGCTTCTGCTTCTTCTTCTTCTTCTTCTTCTTCTCTTTTTCTTCTTCTTCTTCTTCTTCTTCTTCTTCTTCTTCTTCTTCTTCTTCTTCTTCTTTCCCTCTTGTTCTTCTTCTTCTGCTTCTGCTTCTTCTTCTTTTCTTCTTTTCTTCTTCTTCTTCTTCTTCTTCTTCTTCTTCTTCTTCTTCTTCTTCTTCTTCTTCTTCTTCTTCTTCTTCTTCTTTGTTCTTCTTCTTCTTCTTCTTCTTCTTCTCTTCTTCTTCTTCTTCTTCTTCTTCTTTCTTCTGCTTCTTCTTCTTCTTCGCAATTCTTCTTTCTCTTCTTCTTCTTCTTCTTCTTCTTCTTCTTCTTCTTCTTCTTCTTCTTCTTCTTTTCTTCTTCTTCTTCTTCTTCTTTTCTTTCTTCTTCTTCTCTCTTCTGTCTGTCTCTCTGTCTCTGTTTCTGTCTCTGTCTCACTCTCTCTCTCTCACTCTAAATCTCTCTCTCACTCTCTAA
>CM060343.1:24762203-24764703 GCA_030674155.1 Stramonita haemastoma
TTTTACTTTGTCATATACATAACACCAAAACATAAATCCTTTTGATCGATGGCACGAATGAATACGTGATAGACTTAATTCAATCCAAAACCTATGCATAGCGTGGCACCATCGAATCGAAAGGGCAGAGGAAGAAGCAAATGATCCAGAAACGTTGTTTTCCAAAAGGCCATGGATGTAGACATAAGACAACTACAACAGAGAGGCATTTTGTCGGAGTGTTTTGTCCAATTAGTGAGGAAGTTAGCGTAAGATGTATTACCCTTTTATCTAGGTTTGTTTGAGACTTTTTCAATTGTATGTCTTTTTTTCTGTTTGTCTCTCCTTGAAAGAAAGAGTGAGAGAGAAAGAAGAAAGAGAGAGAGAGAGAGAGAGAGAGAGAGAGAGAGAGAGAGAGAGAGAGAGAGAGAGAGAGAGAGAGAGAGAGAGAGAGAGAGAGAGAGGAGGGAGAGAGATGGAGGGAGGGAGAGAGAGAGAGAGAGGCAGACAGACAGACAGATAAAGACAGAAACAGACGCAGAGAGACAAAGACAGAAACAGAGAGACAAACAGAAAGAGAGACAGACTGACAGACAGAGACAGAGCGAGAGAGACCCAGAGAGAGAGAGAGAGAATATTGCTCCGTCTGTCTAATCTGTCTGTCTCTATGTACCCCTCTCTTTGTCTCTCTCCTTGTCTCTGACTCTCTGTCTCTATAATGTGTCTGTCTGTCTGTCTGTCTCTTTTCTCTCTGTCTCTGTCTTTCTCGTCTCTCTCTGTGTCTACTGTCTTGTCTCTGCCTCTGCCTCTGCCTGTCTCTGTTTTTGTTTCTGTTTCTGTTCTCTTCTCTCTCTCTCTCTCTCTCTCTCTCCATTCTCTCTCTCTCTCCCCTCTCTCTCTCTTCTCTCTCCTCTCTCTCTCTCTTCTCTCTCTCTCTCTCTCCTCTCTCTCCGTCTTTCTTCTCTCTCTCTCTCTCTCCTCCTCTCTCTCCTCTCCTCTCTCTCTCCTTTCTCTCTCTTTTTTCTCTCTCTCTCTTCTCTCTCTGAGAAACCGCAAATGCTGCTGCTGTACACCCTATCTAAATAAAATTCATTTATTCATCTCTTTCTCTGTTGTCTGTCTGTCGTGGTGTGTTTGGTGTGTGCTTGCTGTTGTGTGCATTGTGTGTGTGCGTCGTCGTGCTTAATGTGTGTTGTGTGTCGCGTGCTTTGTGTATGTGTGTGTTGCTGTGCATGCATGCGTGTGTGCATGCGCGCTCGCGTGTATGTGTGTCGGTGTCTGTGGTATGTGGCTGTTGGGGGGGGGGGGGGTACGCGTGCGCGCGCTGCATGGTCGACCTGCTTCATCCTTAATTCCTCTTTTAGTAAGTACACCATTTCTTTTCTTGATGACCGTTACCACACTTGGTGGTTGTTGTGTTCCCATACCCTGTGCGGTTTTGGAAGAGTGAGATGTCAGAGACCTCAGCTTCTCTAGGGGCCAGCATGCTGAAGGGCGGCGCCCATCTCCTCTCCCTCGCTGCTTTACCTTTCCTGACCCTAAAAGAGGGCAGGTACCCATTGATAGCTGGGTGAACTTGGGGAACTTACTGAAGCAAGGCGCGTAAAAAGTCACCCATCCAGTTGGTAACCACGCTCGATGCTGCTTAAACTTAGCTTTGGGAAAGCGAGTGCCCTGACCACTGAGTTATCCCAGTCTCCTTACCATATTCAAGAACAAAGAAAAGCAAATACTCCAGAGTGGTACTCTACATAGTTCCAGACAAACGAACGGTTTCTGGTATTTGGGGTGTGGGGGGGGGGGTCATCATTACCTAAACACTCCAGTAGACGCAGAACGCTGACTGAAATGTACGGAGTTTGGTTCCTATCTCTCAATGGTTCACAGATGTGATCCAGAGGTAATACACTGTCTAGAAAGCGAAAAGTCCCAGGTCGATTCTCGTCTGTGCCGGAGACTCTCCACCCCTACCCTAATCAATAACAAGACTGTGAGTGGTTGTGGTGTGGTCTGGATGCTAATCTTTGAAAGAGACGATAAACCGAGTGTGCGGTCCAACAACGCATCTTGTAAAAGATCCCAGGCAACAAGAGAGTTGATCCTGGCAATCTATGTAGAAAAAGAGCTGCTCTGAAATAAACAAATACATATGCAGAAATGATCAGAGATAAAAAAAAAATAACGGGATGGCCTCCTCTTGTGGTGATGTGCTTTCCCCCGGGAGAGCACCTTGATATTCATGTAGAGAAATCTGCCGTGGCGTAAAGTGTCTACAAGATCAGCACACACCCAACGCAAGTTGTCTCGGTATCAAGTTTGGTTTTGTTTTTTTCTATATTATGCAGATGATTTTCTTCAAAAACATGTTAAAAGCCCAGACTTTACATAGTGATTTCACACCAAAGATGTAACCTACCACTTAAATAGCCTAAATATAATTATGTCATCACACCAAAACGATGTATATTCAACTCACGAAATTACATTTTACACCAAAGACGTCATATTCAACTTCACGATA
>CM060343.1:24787889-24792889 GCA_030674155.1 Stramonita haemastoma
GGAAAGGACATGCCATTATTTTTCTGACGCACATCTGACGGCGTAAAAAGCGAACGAGAGAGAGAAGAAGAAGAAGAAGAGAAGAAGAAGAAGAAGAGAAGAAGAAGAAGAAGAAGAAGAAGAAGAAAGAAGAAGATAGTAAGTAGAGTAGTAGTAGTAGTAGTAGTAGTAGTAGTAGTATAGTATAGTAGTAGTAGTAGTAGTAAGAGAGAAGTAAGAAGTAAGAGAGAAGAAGAAGAAGAAGAAGAGAGAAGAAGAAGAAGAAGAAGAAAAGTAAAAAAAAGTAGTATAGTAGTAGAAGTAGTAGAGATAGTAGTAGTAGTAGTAGTAGTAGTAGTAGTAGTAGTATAGTAGTAGTAGTAAGTAGATAGTAGTATAGTAGTAGTAGTAGTAAAAAAAAAAAGTCGTTCTCAGACAACTCAACAGCCATCTTCATTCCAATAGCCTCCTTCCGCCTTTCCAGTCTGCCTATCGCGCCAACCACAGCACTGAAACCACCCTAGTGCACACCTTAAATACGCTTCTACACGCTTCTGATACAGGAAAAATATCCCTTCTCACTCTTCTCGATCTATCTGCAGCTTTTGACACTATAGACCATTCAATTTCTTCTCTCTCGTCTTCAAAAAACGTTTGGCATCACAGGCACAGCTCTCACGTGGTTTAATTCATACCTTACCGATCGATTCCAAACAGTTGCAGTAAACAAGATTCAATCCAAACCTGTCAAACTGGAATGTGGAGTCCCCCAGGGATCAGTTCTGGGCCCTGTTCTTTTCACTCTATACACTGCTCCACTGTCACATATAATAAACCGTCATCAAATCAACTATCATTTCTATGCTGATGACTCTCAGATTCTAAGCTGTGATACTCCTGAAAATCTACCTTCTCTCTTGATAAATATGTCCTACTGCCTTGAAGATATCCAAAACTGGATGATACAGAATAAATTACAGCTAAATGCAGATAAAACTGAAGCCATGCTGGTAGGCACCAAAACACAAACTTTCTTCCATTACTACAGCTTCAGTAGAATTCGGCAATACTTCAGTCACTCTTTCCACTGCTGTAAAGTATCTAGGGGTTGTAATCGACAACACACTATCCATGCAAAAATTCATCACCCAGACCTGCCAGTCATGCTATTATCAATTAAGACGTATTAGTGCAATTCGAAAGTACCTGTCCACTGATGCAACATCTAAACTCGTCACGTCTCTGATTCTTTCACGTCTGGACTATTGCAATTCTCTTTTGGCTGGTCTGCCAGCATCATCTATCCACTCCCTTCAACGTATACAAAACTCTGCAGCTCGACTGGTCCTCAGAAAGAAAAAATCTGAGCACATTACTCCTCTCTTGCAATCTCTCCACTGGCTGCCTGTGCCACAGAGAGTAAACTATAAGATCAGTACTCTCTGTTATAAATGTCTTTACAAAACAGCACCCTCCTACCTCTGTGAATGTCTTTACCCGTACACTCCTTCTCGTTCCCTCCGCTCTGCTGCAGATACCCTGCGCTTACAAATACCTAGATTCAATCAGTCCACTGTTGGCCGTCGCTCTTTCTCTGTTTCTGGTCCAGTGATCTGGAACAACCTGCCTCTCTCCCTTCGTAAAAAGCCTACCTATGACACATTTAAATCCAGCCTCAAGACACACTTGTTTCAAAGCTAAGACTTTCCTATCCTGTTTCATCATCTGCCCCTGCTCTCAACAGCCGAAATATCCACCGCCCTGCCAAAGTGTTTATACTCTATGTGTGTTTATACTGTGTGTGTGTGTGTGTGTGTGTGTGTGTGTGTGTGTGTGTGTGTGTGTGTGTGTGTGTGTGTGTGTGTGTGGTGTGTGTGTGTGTGTGTGTGGTGTGTGTGTGTGTGTGTGTGTGTGTGTGTGTGTGTGTGCGCGCGTGTGCATTGACTTCGTAAAAAAAAACTATTTGTTGTTGGCTGCATGCGCAAGAATTGGTTGAATGCAAGCGCTTTGATTTGTTTTTGCAAGATATAGCGCTATATAAGTTCCATTTATTATTATTATTATTAGTAGTAGAAGAAGAAGAAGAAGAAGAAGAAGAAGAAAAAAGAAGAAGAAGAAAGAAGAAGAAGAAGAAGAAGAAGAAGAAGAAGAAGAAGAAGAAGAAGTAGTAGTAGTAGTAGTAGTAGTAGTAGTAGTAGTAGTAGTAGTAGTAGTAGTAGTAGTAGTAGTAGTAGTAGTAGTAGAAGAAGAAGTAGTAGTAGTAGTAGTAGTAGTAGTAGTAGTAGTAGTAGTAGTAGTAGTAGTAGTAGTAGTAGTAGAAGAAGAAGAAGAAGAAGAAGAAGAAGAAGAAGAAGTAGTAGTAGTAGTAGTAGTAGTAGTAGTAGTAGTAGTAGTAGTAGTAGTAGTAGTAGTAGTAGTAGTAGTAGTAGTAGTAGTAGTAGTAGTAGTAAGAAGAAGAAGAAGAAGAAGAAGAAGAAGAAGAAGTAGTAGTAGTAGTAGTAGTAGTAGTAGTAGTAGTAGTAGTAGTAGTAGTAGTAGTAGTAGTAGTAGTAGTAGTAGTAGTAGTAGTAGTAGTAAAAGAAGAAGAAGACGACGAAGAAGAAGAATCTTGCCGTATCTGACTTGTTTTATAAAGTGTTACAACGCATTATGCTGAAGTATTGTGTTGAGTCGTATTATAGCGCATTGTGTTGTAGTATATTGTGTTGTAGTGTGTTGTATCATATCATATTAATTTTGTTTTGTATTGTGTTGTGTTGTAATGAATTGAACAACTTTATGTTGCATCGCATTGTGTTGTAGTGCGTTGTAATGTTTTGTGATGTGTTGAACTGTATTGTGGTGTGCTGTGTTGCAGTGTGCTGTGTTGTAGTGTGTTGGGTTGTAGTGTGTTGTGTTGTAGTGTGTTGGGTTGTAGTGTGTTGGGTTGTAGTGTGTCGTGGTGTAGTGTGCTGTGGTGTAGTGTGTTGTGGTGTAGTGTGTTGTGGTGTAGTGTGTTGTGGTGTAGTGTGTTGTGGTGTAGTGTGTTGTGGTGTAGTGTGTTGTGGTGTAGTGTGCTGTGTTGTCGTGAATTGTGCTGCATTCTGTTACACTCTGATCACTGCACTGAGTTACCTTGTAGCGGCATTGTGTTGCAGTGTATTGTGTTGTATTGCAGTGTATTGTGTTATAATATACTGTGTTACATTAGTTTTGCGTCCTAGTGAAATGTTCTGTGTTGTAGTGGGCTGTGTTGTGTAGCATTGGTGGATCGGTGGTCTAGGTGGTCACGCGCCTTTCCTAGAAAGCAAAAAGTCCGGGTCGGAGTATGCAGGGTTCGTATCTCGTTTGGACCCAAAACTTTTCCCCCATCCATTAGACCCTGATAGGGAAACAAATACAGTTGCATGCAGGAAAAAAGAAAAAGAAAAAGAATGGGTAGGCGCTGCACATGTGGCGATGCGTTCTACCCAGGGAGAGCAGCCCGAATTTCACGCAGAGAAATCTGCTGTGACATAAAGTGGTACAAAACAAAAAAAAACATTGTATTGTGTTGTGTTGTAGTATTGCATTGTATTTAAGTGTGTTGCAATAGTATTGTGTCATAGTGAAATGTTCTGCATTATGTTGTGTTGTAGTTGGTTGTGTTGTACTGTACTGTATCGTATTGTGTTGTGTTGTATTGCATTGTATTAAACTGTGTTGCAATAGTATTGTGTCATAGTGAAATGTTCTTCATTACGATGTTTTGTAGTGGGTTGTGTTGTACTATATTGTATCGTGTTGAGTTGGGTTGTAGAGGCATTGTGTTGCAGTGTATTGTGTTGTATTGTATTGTGTTGCAGTGTATTGCATTGTATTATGTTGTGTTGTATTGTGTTGTATTGTGTTGTATTGTGTTGCTTTGTATTGTGTTGCATTGTGTTGCATTGTATTGTGTTGTATTGTGTTGCATTGTATTGTGTTGTACTGTATAGTATTGTGTGGTTATGTATTGTTTCGTGTTGCATTGTGTTGTATCGTATTGTATTGTACTGTGTCGTGTTGTATTAAGTTGTATAATGTTGTATTATGTTGTATTGTATTGTGTGGCAGTGCGTTGTGCATAATTATATTTTCTGTGTTGTATTGTGTTGCAGTGTATTGTGTTGCAGTGTGTGGTGCATGTATTCTATTGTGTTGCAGTGTATTGTGTTGCAGTGTACTGTGTTGCATTCTGTAGTACATGTGTTCTATGGTGTTGCAGTGTATTGTGTTGCATTGTGTTGCAGTGTATTGCGTTGCATTGTGTAGTGCATGCATTCTATTATGTTGCAGTATGTACTGCCAATATTCTATTGTGTTGCAGTGTGTTGTGTTGCATGTGTTTGTTGTGTTGCAGTGTGTTGTGTTGCAGTGTGTTGTGTTGCAGTGTGTGTTGTGTTGCATTGTGTTGTGTGTTGCAGGTGTGTGGGGTGCCAGCATTCTACTGTGTTGCAGTATGTACTGCATCTATTCTACTGTGTTGCAGTGTGGGGTGCAAGCATTCGATTGTGCTGCAGTGTGGGGTGCAAGCATTCTACTGTGTTGCAGTGTGGGGTGCCAGCATTCTACTGTGTTGCAGTGTGGGGTGCAAGCATTCTACTGTGTTGCAGTGTGGGGTGCAAGCATTCTACTGTGTTGCAGTGTGGGGTGCAAGCATTCTACTGTGTTGCAGTGTGGGGTGCAAGCATTCTAGTGTGTTGCAGTGTGGGGTGCAAGCATTCTACTGTGTTGCAGTGTGGGGTGCAAGCATTCTACTGTGTTGCAGTGTGGGGTGCAAGCATTCTACTGTGTTGCAGTGTGGGGTGCCAGCATTCTACTGTGTTGCAGTGTGGGGTGCAAGCATTCTACTGTGTTGCAGTGTGGGGTGCAAGCATTCTACTGTGTTGCAGTGTGGGGTGCAAGCATTCGATTGTGCTGCAGTGTTGGGGTGCAAGCATTCTAGTGTGTTGCAGTGTGGGGTGCAAGCATTCTACTGTGTTGCAGTGTGGGGTGCAAGCATTCTACTGTGTTGCAGTGTG
>CM060343.1:24797889-24800389 GCA_030674155.1 Stramonita haemastoma
AAAACGGAATAAAAGCCGAACTTGAATCTGAAAAAAATAGCTGTGTTTGCAATAAAGATCTAAGACGTGCCAACTTATGTCAGACAAAAAAAACTGAATTAAAGACTTGAAAACGGAATAAAAGCCGAACTTGAATCTTAAAAAAGAAGAAGCTGTTTTTGCAATAAAGAACTAAGACGTGGCAACTTATGTCAGACAAAAAAACAAACTGAATTAAAGACTTGAAAATGGAATAAAAACCGTACTTAAGTCATTAAAAAAGAGGTATGTGTGCAATAAAGAACGAAGACAAGTTAACATAGGTCAGACGAACATAAAGTAACTCATAAAAGATCAGAACAATGGCGGGCTGGATCTCGAATCAACAACAAAATTCTAAGTAACACAGAAGCCTTTTCTTTCGTTCCATTGTTCATTCTCTGTAAAAAAAAAATCAGAATATGAGATCCTCGGTTAAAAATTCCCCATACATGAAAGTGCAGGCTAGATATTGATCGCATCTTCCAATCTACAGTAATAGCAGACCTAGTCGTTTACCAAAAAGGTGGACAGGTTTTCATGAGAGCACAAAACATGTTCTTTGTGTCATACAAGACAGTCTGTGTATTGTGTTTATATTTCGTGAATCTGGTACCGTATAATAACACTCCCCTGTGAGCACGCCAGGACTCTGTCAGTATAAACAGACTCTGCACCTTCTAGACATTCTGTGCTAGAAATTTAACTCTTCTCTAGCCCTCTCTTCTTTCTGCCGTGTTCCCTTCCCTCCTGTTAACCCCGTAACTGTCTATTTTCTGCCCTCTTGGTCCATTCCTCCTGCCCCCCCCCCCCCCCCCCCCCCGTCCCCTTCTCTCCCAGAGATGCGCTGGGCCTGACTTTAGCAGGTGCTTAACGGCAGTACAACGCATTTTCTCTCAGGACGGTGGCAGGATGGTTAAGACGTTCACCTGCCAATATGTAAACTGTGAGTTTCTGGGTTCGTACCCAGCCTCACCCTTTCTTCCCAGTTTGACGAAAAAACCGAACTGAATGTCAAAGCCATTCGGATGAGACTAGAAACCGAGGCCCCGTGTGCGAACGCACGCAGAACATCTTGCGCACACATTAAAACCCTGTTCCGCCTTTCGGAAGAGCAGGCCAGTGTGTACCGGTAGGAGCGGATGACAAAATTAAAAAAAAACAGCATGCACACAGGTGTCGTGTTTAGACACCATCCCTGAGGGGGAAAAAAATAATAAAGGGTAGGCGCTGCACTTGTGGCGACGCGCTCCCCCAGGGGAGAGAGAGCATCCCGAATTTTACGCAGAGAAATCTGCTGTGACATAAAGTGGTATAAAATAAATAAAATAAAATTTAAAAAAATATGACAGACAACTGAGCATTCGACGAAGAAAATAATAATCAGCGGCAAAGAAATAATATCAGTGCTAACTTTAGGGGGAGAGAAAATTCACCTCAACCGTTTGGAAACCTTGACAAAAACTTTCACCCTTACCCTCACCTTCTCAACTCCACTCTTTTCCCATTCAATATTTTCATTGCCCTCTATGAAGGAATAAGTCTGTTCCAACAGCAAAGTACAGTACATCAGGCACCTGCTTAGAAAGCGAAAATGACAGAATTTACAAACCTGCATACATACAGGGACTGGGTGTAAAAAAAAAGCACATGAGTGCTTATTCCATTATCCTCGAAATAAAAGAATAAATAAATAAATAGATAAATCAAATCAATCAATCAATCAATAAAAATTATAAGTCCGGGTTCAAAGTGTTTAAGGGTTCGATCTCGGTTCATGCCCGAAACTTTTCCTCCATCTTCTAGACCCTGAGTTGAGGTCTAAATGCTAGTCTTTCGGATGACACTGAAAGCAAGGTCCCGTGTGCAACACACATTTAGCGCAGGTAAAAGAACCCACAGCAATAACACAGTTGTCCCTTGCAAAGTTTTTTTTTTTTTTTTAAAGCATAGGGAAGTAATTACACATGCAGACAGGAAAAGAAGAAAAGAATAATGGGTGGCGCTGCTCTTGTGGCGACGCGCTCTTCCCGGGTAGAGCATCCCGACTTTGATGCAGAGAAATCTGCTGCGACTTAAAGTGGTTTACACTACACTACACTACACTACACTACACTACACTACACTACACTACACTACACTACACTACACTACACTACACTACACTACACTACACTACACCCCACCCCACCCCACCCCACCGCACCGCACCGCACCGCACTACACCACACCACACCACACTACACTACACTACACTACACTACACTACACTACACTACACTACACTACACTACACTACACTACACTACACTACACTACACTACACTACACTACACTACACTACACTACACTACACTACACTACACTACACTACACTACAATGCAATTCAATGCAAAGCAACATGACACACTCCAATTCAATAAATGCAATATACCTCAATGCAATAAAATGCAACACTAAACAATATAGCACAGTACAATA
>CM060343.1:24805389-24807889 GCA_030674155.1 Stramonita haemastoma
TGATTGTTTTTGTTGTTGTTTTGCTATTCCCTAATCATGGTAAGGGCCAGATGAAAAACGTAATGTGAAAACTTACCCTGTTACTCTTGAAAAATAAAGATTTATTCATTTATTTTGTCTCTGACTCTGTCTCTCTCTGTCTGTCATTCTATCTGTCTGTCTGTCTATGTCTGTCTGTCTGTCTGTCTCTGTCTCTGTCTCTCTATTCTTTCCTCTTTCGCATTTTCCCCCGGTCTTCCCTCATTCTTCTATTCAACCCTTTTGGGGTTTTTTTCGCTGTCTCCGTCTCTTTCTCATTCTCTGTCTCTGTCTCTCTATGTCCATTTCTGTTTCTGTCTCTGTCTCTCTATGTCGCTTTCTGTTTCTGTCTCTGTGTCTCCGTCTCCGTCTCTGTCTATCTCTGTGTCTCTTTCTCTGTCTCTGTCTGTCTATCTCTCACTCAGTCTACCCTTTCCATTCTGTCTCACCTGTCCCTTCTCTTCTCTCTGCTGTCTTCTGTCTGTCTGTCTGTCTGTCTGTCTGTCTGTCTGTCTGTTTCTCTCTTTATATTTCTAATTTCAAGATCCGCTTTGACATTATTAGTTTGTCGTTAACTTTTTACTGTGGAAAAGCCAATGTCGATTTAAAAAAAAAGATCCGTCAATAGATACACCCAGAATTGATATTTTCTGTCAAAAAGCATGTGCACAAAACTGCATGATCGTGTTATTGTTAGTGTGGTGTCGTGGTGAAACCAGGATATGAAGTTGTTATGTAATGAATGAAAGAAAGGTAACTGGTATTGAAAAACCAGATTGTATTAATACTGGTGTGGGAGAGGTTTGGGTTATCCTCCGCTAAGAACAGCAGGAAAAGTATGTTTCTTCTTGTATTCTATTGGGTGATGGCTGCTTAATGGTACAAATAGTCTTGGTTGTTATTGTTGTTGTTGTTGTTGCTGTTGTTAGTGGATTCTTGAATAACTCTCTGTTTGTCTGTTTTTCTGTCTGTTTGTCTGTTTATATCTCTATCAATCTTTTTTTAAATCGATTCTTGATTGGAGCATTACTTGCATAACAACATGCAATTGTTGATATTTTCCCTCACCGTTTGAATGTGACCAACACTTTTTGAATAACACCCCCCCCCCCTCTCTCTGTCTCTCTCTGTCTCTCTGTCTCTCTGTCTCTGTCTCTGTCTCTGTCTCTCTCTCTCTCTCTCCTCTCTCTCTCTCTCTCTCTCTCTCTCTCTCCTCTCTCTCTCTCTCTCTCTCTCTCTCTCTCTCTCTCTCTCTCTCTCTCTCTCTGTGATGGCAAGATCTTCAGAAGCAGCAGTAAAACTAAGCCATGTAGAAAATTTTAAGCCAAGATACTTGCAACAATTTACAATAGCCATTCTTCTCTCCTTCTCTTCTTTCATATTTACCTTGAGTTGAAGGTTTGCTGCTGTTCCACTAAGATTGTTCAACTGAGTTTGAAGACCAATTAGTGTTTCAGATGTGAGAGCTATATCATCAGCTGGTAACAAAATACACAATTCTGTAACTTCAGGGGTGGTGTTTGCACCATGTCTTCCACCGTTTATCATATCTTTGGCTAGTTCATTAATAAATAAGGAAAAGAGGACAGGACTGCAAGCATCACCCTGTTTAACTCCTCTCATACAAATGATATAATCAGTAAAGTCAGCACCACATATAACCTTAGGCTTTACATAGCAATAAATACTGTTAATACACCTAAAGTTTACCTTTTAGCCCATAATTTTGCAAGATTGACCACAGTAAGTTTCTTGAGACAGAGTCAAATACCTTTTCAAAGTCTATGAACGCTACGTATAATTTTCGATTTGATGTGAACTGTTCCTGTATAATTGCCATAAGTGTAAGCATGTGGTCAACTATAGAGTAATCTTTCTTAAAGCCTGCTTGATGCTCACCAGTGATATTATTTTGTTCAACCCATTCTTGCATTCTACCATTAATTATCAAACTATATAACTTACTACTGTCGTCACACAATGGAATGCCTCTGTAGTTTCCTTGGTCATTTATCGAACCTGTTTTAAACAACGGCAGTATAATTGAGTCTGTCCATATCTGGGGAAATATTCACTTGTCAAAAATGCATCGAAAAACTCCAGAAAGAAGTCTACTACAGTTTTTCCTGCAATCTTAAGCAGCTCCACTATAATCCTGTCTGGTTCGGCAGACTTGTTATTCTTCAGTCTTCTCATTACTAACAACATTTCTTCTCTTGTGATAGGTCGATCAAAGAGATTTGCATCATCAGGAATGTTATCGACTTCTTTTTCGTTCGCATCCTTTTGTTAGTAAAAATTTCTTTAAAGTGACTTTAAGATCGTAAAAATGTGAAGATTGTACCAAAGAAAAGTATAATTTCTAGAAAACACACTGTAAAAGAAATAATAATTATCGTATTACTTGATATTCTACACAAGACTGATTACCACTTTTTTTTTATAAAAACCAAGACTAAAAGTTCTGAAATCAGAACTGTGC
>CM060343.1:24815389-24818745 GCA_030674155.1 Stramonita haemastoma
GGTGATGTGATGCTGCTGCTGCTGCTGCTGCTAATGATGATGGTGATGATGATGGTGATGATGATGATGATGATGATGATGATGATGATGATGATGATGATGATGATGATGATGATGATGATGATGATGATGATGGTGGTGGTGGTGGTGGTGGTGATGATGATGATGATGATGATGATGATGATGATGATGATGATGATGATGATGATGATGATGATGATGATGATGATGATGATGATGATGATGGTGGTGGTTGTACTACTGCTACTTATGTTGCTGTAGTTGGTGGTGGTGGTGGTGGTAGTGTTGGGCGTTTCTCAGCTGAAGCATCTTGAGGTGTCATCCAGAACAAACACTCCATCTCACTAATCTGTGGTGATTTAAGGGTAGGGTATTTTTTGGTACTATCTTCGACGGCAGTTTCAAGTGCAGACCTGCCTGTGTCCTTATTCCCTTTATATAGATTCACACACACGTACAGTGACATACAAACACACACACGCAAACACACACACATACCATTAACACACACACAACACACACACACACACACACACACACACACACACACACACACACACAACACACACACACACACACACACACACACACACAAAAGGGGAGGGTGAGAGAGAGAGAGAGAGAGAGAGAGAGAGAGAGAGAGAGAGAGAGAGAGAGAGAGAGAGAGAGAGAGAGAGAGAGAGAGAGAGAGAGAGAGAGAGAGAGAGAGAGAGAGAGAGAGAGAGAGAGAGAGAGAGAGAGAGAGAGAGAGAGAAACACCAACAAAGACAGAGAGATATTAAAAAAAAGAAAAAAAAACATTGCTTGCTTGCTTGCTTGCTTGCTTGTCACGCCTGAACACACTTTGTAAGATATATAAAGCTCAGCAGTACTACACGTGAAAGGGGGTTATCTTGAGAAAGTTCACCAGAAATACACGTGCTACAAAAGCAGATTCTGTTTTAGAAAGCTCACTTCTTTCATGTTCAAACCACTTCCCTCAGCCTCTGCCTAGATCCCCCTCTCTCCTAATTTTTTCCCCCTGGGGGAAAATTTCAAAAGTAAGATTATTCCAATTACTTTGAAAGAAGAAAGGTGGCAGGATGGTTATGACGTGCACCTACATAAGAAGCAAACCTTGAGGCTCTGTATTCGGTTACCTCCTGCCTTGCCCTTTCTTCCCAGTTTAAAGGAAAAAATCAAACTTGGATGTCAGAATCCTTTAGATGAGACTATAAACTGAGGCCTCGTGCTCAAATACATGCCGAACATCTTATCCACACGTTAAAAATCCCGTTCTACCTTTCGGAAAGTTAGGCCATTTCGTGTCAGTATTTTTTTTTGTACCACTTTATGTCACAGCAGATTTCTCTGCGTGAAATTCGGGTTGCTCTCCCCGGGGAGAGCGCATCGCCACATGTGCAGCGCCTACCCATTTTTTTTGTCTTTTTCCTGCATGCAACTGTATTTGTTTTCCTATCAGAGTGGCTTTTTTCTACATAATTTTTGCCAGGGTCAACCCCCTTGTTGCCGTGGGTTCTTTTACGTGCGCTAAATAGTGATGTGTAACATACGGGACCTCGGTTTATCGTCTCATCCGAAAGACTAGCGCCCAGACCACCACTCAGGGTCTAATGGATGGGGAAAAAGTTTTGGGTCCAAACGGGGTACGAACCACCGCACACTCCGACCCGGACTTTTTGCTTTCTAGGCAAAGCGCGTTACCACCTAGACCACCGTTACCACCTAGACCACCGTTACCACCTAGACCACTGTTACCACCTAGACCACCGTTACCACCTAGACCACCGTTACCACCTAGACCACCGATCCACCAGTAGGAAGAGATGACGAATTCAAAATAAGAAGCATGCACACAGGTGTCGTGTTTAGACGCCATCTCCGAAGCCGGACTGCAGCGACCTAAATAGTAAAGGAAAAGCCGCAAGATGCTGTTCATGCTGGCACATTTACTGAAGTGAGAACTGAAAGTGAAGCTAAAAGTAAAACATGTCTGAATCTAAACGTAAAAATCCGACACAAACAAGAACAAGAACAAGAACAACAACAACAAACCGACTGTTATAGACTCATAGATATGACAGCATCACAATCATAACAAAAGAAATCCCTGAAGTAGGAATACAGCTACCTCAATGATGGGCACGCGCGCGTGCGCGCGCACACACACACACACACACACACACACACACACACACACACACACACACACACACACAACACACACACACACACACACACATACATACACACACACATGGTTGGTATATATATATATATATATATATATATATATATATATATATATATATATATATATATATACAGAGATAGAGAGATAGAGAGAGAGATACAGAGATAGAGAGATAGATAGATAGATAGATAGATAGATAGATAGATAGATAGATAGATAGACAGATAGACAGATAGATAGATAGACAGATAGATAGATATTTAGATAGAGATATAGATAAGTATTTGTGTATCCACCATTAGGGCACATTTACAAACATCCCCGCAGTCGGAATGTGGCTACCTTAATGGTGGGTTAAAAAAAAAGGTCACATTTGCAAAATCTCACCATTGATGCACTTTGAAGCTCTTGCCAGAGAACAAAAGAAACAAAATATAAAATGGGGGGGGAGGAAGGTTACGAAAAACTATAATTAAAATATTGCCCTGGGCTGAAAATTGAAAGCTAGGAGCATCATTGTACACCCTGACACCAAATTCCCAGAGTTTTTAAAAGCCAACATTTGGAGAAGTCACGTCACAAGCTTTTGCTTTAGGTTGTAGGACGCATTGTAGCCTTGATCTACATGCGTACCTCAACCGAGGACAACTTCGGACCAAACTCGGTCGCTTCGTGTGCTTTGCTGAAACCTAGCTAGTCCTTTTTTAGTTGTTAAAAGGACTTGATGATGGCTCGGCTGATTCTGGTGTCATTTTCAGCATAATCATCCGTCTTAAAATCACTTTAAGTGTTTAGGGTTTTAGCACCATTCTGATTTTTTTAAAGAATAGAAACCAAAAACAAAAACTTTGTAGGAAGTCCTGTTAGGCTATGTTTTGATTTAAAAAAAAACAAAAACAAAAAAACGAATCTCTTAAGCACATGTAGAAGTCGTCGCGTTCTTTTTGTTGTTTTATTCAAAACTATATAAGCTTGTCTTCGTTTCAGCCAATTTTGTCCTTTTTTTTTTTAAAGTGCTTTCGCGTCAAGCTAATTTTCTGTCTGTCGCGTGCTTATGTATGTATGTTGTTGTTTTTTCTCGTCAAAATCTTCCGTATTCAATATTTCGTTATGTGTGACATTCAGCTGTTTAGAGTCTCAC
>CM060343.1:24826345-24836345 GCA_030674155.1 Stramonita haemastoma
GTTTCAGCCAATTTTGTCCTTTTTTTTTAAAGTGCTTTCGCGTCAAGCTAATTTTCTGTCTGTCGCGTGCTTATGTATGTATGTTGTTGTTTTTTCTGGTCAAAATCTTCCGTATTCAATATTTCGTTATGTGTGACATTCAGCTGTTTAGAGTCTCACTGTGTTAGTCTGTACATCTTATTGGTGCAAGACTGTTGTCACCTATGGGTTTTTGAAACTACAAGTCTGAAAACAAAGTTTGTGAGTCGCTTCCTGCTGACCGTGGCTGTTCGTCGCCCTCTTGTGTCTACAACCCGATACAGGTAAGAGTTTACCATCTACAGCGGTTCGGTATGGTAGTAGTTGTAGCAGCAGCAGTAGTAGCAGCAGCAGCAGCAGCAGCAGCAGCAGCAGCAGCAGTAGCAGCAGCAGCAGCAGTAGTAGTAGTAGTAGTAGTAGTAGTAGTAGTAGTAGTAGTAGTAGTAGTAGTAGTAGTTGCAGTTGTTTGTAGCAGTTGCAGTTGTTGTTGTAGCATTTGCTGTAGCAGAAGTAGTTCTTGTTGTTGTAGCAGTTGCAGAAGCAGTAGTAGTAGCTGCAGATGTTATAGCAGTTGCAGTTGTTGTAGCAGTTTCAGTAGTTGTAGCAATGGCAGAGGCAGTAGTAGTAGTTGCAGTTTTTGTTGTTCTAGTTGTTGTAGCAGCAGTTGCAGAAATAGTTCAAATTCAAATTCCTTTCACGGGTAATGAATCACTCTTATGCTTTTTTTTTTTTTACACCAAGTCCCCGCCTTTTATCAGTTGTAGTAGCTAGTCCAATCCAGTCCTGTCGTGGTGTTTATAGCCCCACCGACTACACAGGCCAGACTACACCGGCCATACTGAGGCTTTCACCTCGTAAAATTTTTAATCTGATAAAAACAGCAACTAAACCCAGGGGGTTAAAATTTAAACATTCCCACTGTCGTTCGTATACAAGGGGGCGGGATAGCCCAGTGGTCAGAACATTGCACTTGCAATTTGACGACCCGGGTTCGATTCCCGGTCGAGGAGATTTTTCTCCTGGAGTTAACATCAGTGCTGACTCCACTCTCCCCAAAAGTCCTTCGGATGAGACTATAAACCGAGGCCCCGTGTGTGAACGCACGCAGAACATCTTGCGTACACGTTAAATTCTGTTAGCTTTTCGTAAGAGTAGGCCATAATAATAATAATAATAATACTTGGAATTTATGTAGCGCTATATCTTGCAAAACCAAATGAAAGGTTATCGTGTGCCAGTGGGAACAGATGACATTTACAAAACTGCATACACACTGGGACTGGATGTAAAAAAGTGCAAGGGCTTATTCCATTATCCTCGATATAAAAGAATAAAATAAAATAAAAATAAAATGGTGTACTTTTCCTCCTTTTCTCAAACTAAGAATCGACATAAAACCGTTTTCAAAAGAATGTTAGTCCATGTTAAAAAGAATAAAAATGAATGAGAAAAATATGTAGTAAAACCCAGACCTTTATGTCACGGCAGAGTTCTCTGCATAAATATAAATTTCGCAACAGGATTCAACAAAAAACGATTTTAAAAAGGGGGAGATTATTCCACAATGTTCTTCCTGAATGTGCAAGGCTCGACTTAAGAGATGTAAGCTACTACTGGGCAAAACTCGTACAAGTAGGCCGGTTTTTGACAGCATTTGTCACAATTTTCTTGAGCAATTTTCCGTTTAAAACACTTGCTGAAATCTAAACTTTTTTTTTTTACATAGACGCTTGCCGAGATGTTAGACTGTGTTCAAGTAGTAGAAAATCTCAATTTTATTGGTCTTGATCAGTGTATCGGGAATCGATGTGATTACACAGCTCTTTTATGTAGGAGGCTTAGGCTTATACGCTTAAAGTTTGTTTCACTAGCACTCTCCCATAAGGTAGAAACATAATTTAGACATAGAAAATGCGCGTGAAAGTATTAGTTTTCGTTACTACAGTTTTAGACAATTTTCCATGTTGGTAAATTCTTACTGAAAATGCTTTCTCTTAATGAGGCTGTTCCAACCAAGCTCATTCATTGTCAATTACGGCACAAAGTGCTTAATGTAGAAACTACCGTTTATTTGTCCTTCAATAAATTTAGCGCCAACGGAGAACACATTTTGTTTTACCCAGTGTTTATAAACTTTTTATTTGAATCATTTTTTTTTTCGTTCCTTGGCTAGAGCTCCGAGGTTCACCAATGGTGAGAATTTGCCTCTTCGACCGATTTCGCTTACATGAAGGTAGCCTCATTCTGACTTAGGGGATAAAGCATAGGTATGTTTTCGTAACCCAAACCCTGACATCACTAACGGGATATCTTTAACCTGCATATTTTCTGGATATGTGTGTATGTGTATGTATATGTATGTAGGTATGTATGTATCTCTCTCTCTCTCTCTCTCTCTCTCTCTCATCTCTCTCTCTCTCTCTCTCTTCTCCTCTCTCTTCTTCTGTCTGTCTGTCTGTCTGTCTGTCTGTCTGTCTTCTCTCTCTCTCCTCTCTCTCTCTCTCTCATCCTCTCTCTCTCTCTCTCTCTCTCTTCTCTCTCTCTCTCTCTCTCTCTCTCTCTCTCCTCTCTCTCTCTCTCTCTCTCTCTCTCCTCTAGATATATAGATATATATATCTATATATCTATATATATTTATCTATTTATCTATCTATCTATCTATCTATCTATCTATCTATCTATCTATCTATCTATCTATCTATCTCTATCTATCTATCTATCTATATCTATATATCTATATCTATATATATATATCTATCTATCTATCTATCTATCTATATATATATATATATATATATATGTATATACATACATATATATATATATATATATATATATATTAAAATTTATTTATTCCTTTATATCGAGGATAATAGAATAAGCACTCGTGTGCCTTTTTACATCCAGTCCCCGTGTGTATGCAGTTTTGTAAATTTTGTCATGTTACACTGGCATTTATGGCCTACTCTTACGAAAAACGGAACAGGATTTAACATGCGTGCGTTCGCGCAAGGTGCCTCGGTTTATATTCTCATCCGAAGGACTTTTAGGGAGAATGGAGTCAGCACTGATAACTCCAGGGGAAAAATCCCCTCGAACGGAATCGAAACCGGGTCGTCAAATTGAGAGGCAATGTTCTGACCACTAGGCTATCCCGTCCCCATACACATATCTAGGCCTATTTATACATATATACACATAGATATGTGTATATATGCATATATACATATAAATATGTATATATATATGTATATATATGCATATATACAATATAAATATGTATATATATGTATATATATATATATATTTATATATGTATATTATATATATAAATTATATATATATATATATATATATATATATATATATATAATATATAAATATATATATATATATATAACATAAGGCACTAGCAATTATGCACTTATAGTTGACCTGAGCTATGAGAGATATAAAAAAAAGGCCACCCTTCATTCACAAGATACTGCCGAGATTCGAACCCAAGTCATGAATTATGGGAATGAAGCCTTAACCTATCATTTGGCTTTTTTCTGTCTGGAGAGGGGAGACAAGACAGGGCTTCCTTGTAGTTCAGGCTTGTTGGGGACAACATTCCAGGGTGGATGAGAAAATTATAGATATATAGATATATATATATATATATATATATATATATATATATAATATATATATATATATATATAATATATATATATATATATATATAAACCAAAGCCAGCATGCACACAGGTGTGTATAGACACCATCTCTGAGAAAGCCAAGGCGGTCACCCATCCACTTGGTAACCACGCTCAGTGCTGTTTAACATTGGCTGGGGAACAGCGAGTGTCCTGACAACTGTGCTGTGCTATCGCGCCCCCCTGCAAATCCCTGAGAGCCGCCTCCTCCACTGGTTGGCTGTTTTCTGCCAGCTGCCCAGCTAGCTGCCGCAGTTGTCAGTGGCTTTCCTGTCACTCTTCAATGCCTGGTGGAAGCACTGTCCAGTGCCCTTCTTTGGTTGACCAGGGCATCGACACAAGCAATTTGTTTATTGTTTAGTCGAATTATAGTCCTTTCCAGATTTCTCCGATATCAGGTCTTTAGTCAGAAGCCAGAAAGTCGGAGGTCCCACGCATCCGCAAGTTCTCTCCACTTCAGCACCTTGGGCCACCCCAAAAATGTTACAAATTGTAGAAGCAACGAGTTGAGATGAAACTCACTCCTTGAGACGACACAAGCAAGGAGAACGAAGTTGGTTTTATACCCCGTTATAGTATTATATGGGTTGCAGTTTTAATACCGAGTTTTAAAATGTGACGAGGTGATAGCCACAATATGGCCTGTGCCTGTGTGGTCGGCTGGGCTATAAACATGGATTGGATTGGATGGTGCCATTCTGTCGTTCCTTGACCTACACTGTCAGATGTGTTTCGGAAAAGGGATGGCAGGAACTTTCCAGTTCCAGCTCTTGTGGGCCGTACAGCTTGGTTTGCAGTGTTATGTTTGTTTCTATGTTTACAATATTTTTCTTAATACTACTTCTGATAGTTATTCTTACTCAACTAGAGCTCTGAGGTCCAATGGTGAGATGTTTGCACATGCAACTGTTTTTACCCCCACCAATGTAGCTGTATATGGACTTCGGGGATGTCTATACACACTGGTGTGCATGGGTTTATAAAGTTGTCACTCACTTTGTCGTTTTTGTCTGTGTTGGACGATGACTTCCAAAACGGCAGAAGAGGCAGCTGCTGTTTCAGAAATCGGGCAGAAATTTGATGATAGTGGAGATGCCTTGCCCACGGCACACCCCACTTTCTCGGCCAAGAGGGCATAAGTCGGTGTTGGAGATGTTCTCCAAAGGCCAACCAGCCCCCAGGCCTGCAGCACATGGGACTGTGCAAGTAGAACCTCCTAGTCAAGAGTCAAGTCATCACTAAAGATTAAGCTTGTAAAGTGGAATTTCATGAGTGGGAAAGCGGACCAAACAGCCTCTCACTTTGCTGTTGCTCCCAGGGCTAATGGTTTAAATCAGAACTGATAAACCCAGGCACTGAAGGCTGAAGGCATTCTCTTACCGGCACAAAAAGACCTACTGTTCCCAAAGGCAGAGAGGCTTTCAAATGGGTGCCAGATGTTTTGCGTGCTTTTGCACAAACCTTGACTTCAGACCTTGCTTTGTATTCTCATCTGAAGGACTTTCATCTAGACTTGACATCAATAGCAAAACTCGGATCAGGGATTCTTTTATCCGCGAATCAAGAAAATCCGGGTGGGGATGAGTGGTGACTGGTTACTTTTATCTGGGCCATTCTGTGCTTACCCCCACCCCCACCCCAATGACAGTAACCTACCAAACATCACCCCCCTTCTCCCCCTCCCAAAGTATTGTGGTGGCAGCAGTCACTGCTTTCCTATATAACAGTTCTCTCTCTCTCTCTCTCCTCTCTCTCTCTCTCTCTCTCTCTCTTCTCTCTCTCTCTCTCTCTCTCTCTCTCTCTCTCTCTCTCTCTCTTGCATCAAAGTGTGATTAAAACCTACTGTTTTTTTCTGCAGGAGTCAAGTCCATGAGCGCGGCAGTGAGGAAAGGCAGCCCACCTACGTACCTCTGAGAAATCTGTCAGCTCTTCTGTGCCACATCTTCTGATCTTGTCTTTCAGGACCAGAGTCATGGAGTTGCTCATGCCACAATCCAGATGGGCATTTCCCTCAAGGGTTGAGCCGTGTGTGCACACTGGTGGCTTTTCATGGTTACAAGACAAAAATCCTCTGGCGGGAAATCATCCCATAACTTTGGCAGACATTCCCACCTCTCAGGGATATGACATTTTTTGTGGATCTCCTGAAAAGTACATTACATCAACTGACTCTGGAATTGCATCAACTTCATCTCAAACAGATTGGGAAACAGTTGGCAGCCCTGCGTCATCCCAGTCCTTCAAGGAATTGGCTAATGCAGGTCTGGAGGTAGAGGACAGTGATGATTCCGATAGTGGCAGTGTAGATTCCTACAAATCCTGTTTAGGATCTTCTCTGACAGAAGCAAAAGCTTGCTCTCCTTCCATTGGGTCAGGTTCAACAGGTGAAAGTGCACCCGAGAAAACCCAAAGCGCAGACATTGCTTGGTCAAAGGAATGGAGACTTCAGAATGACAATGGCCTTTTCTCTAGGCTCAACCTCTTCCATTCTGCAGCACAGGTCAGTCCTGCTGCTGGGGATGATGTAGGAGATGCCCTTTCCAAGGACGCAGTCGGTTCCCCTGCAGCTGGTGTTGTGCCGCCATGTGGTGACTACAGCGGATTTCTTGTTGCGCCCGGCACTGGTGGCGCTGGTGTTGTGCTGCCATGTGATGACTACAGCGATTTCTGTGCGCCGGCACTGGTGGCTGGTGTTGTGTGCCAGTAATGACCCAGCGGATTCTGTTGCGCCCGGCACTGGTGGCGCTGGTGTTGTGCCGCCATGTGATGACTACAGCGGATTTCTTGGCGCTGGTGGCACTCCGTGGGTGCCTCTGTGTACCAACACACAACCTCACAGCCAGACTGCCAGTTCTCAGACAGCATTACAACTGGTTCCCTCCTGGATGCTTACCTCAGAGCGACAGATCAGGCTTCCGCTGGTTTATATCGCGCCACTGAGATCTACCACCTGAGCAGGTCTGAGATGGGCTTGGTGGAGATGATGATCAAAGCCCTCAGTGAGAAATCAGAGACCCCTGTGCACGTGGTGGTGAGGTCAGATGACGCAACCATGGTAGAGTTTCTGCTGAAGCTAAGACTTGACCCGGAGAGGAAGTCGTCCTCGGGGATGACTCCTCTGCACCAGGCTGTGGAGACCTCCAGTCCTGAAGTCATGGAGGTTCTGCTCAAGGCCTCGGTCGATGTGGACGCCAAGACTGAGAAAGGACAGACAGCCCTGCATCACGCTGTAGACATCGGGAGTGAGGACAAAGTGAAGCTGCTGATACGCTACAATGCTGACGTCAACGCGAGGGATGCCTGTGACGTCACACCTCTGCACCAGGCCTGCACAGGTTTCCATGTGGACATTGTGGACACTCTGCTGAAAGCAGGGGCACATGCCAATAGCAGGGATTGGCTCCAGATGACCCCTCTCCACTGCGCTGCATTGGGGGTGACCTAGAGAGTGTTCAGTGTCTTCTGGTCAGTAAGGCTGAGACGGACCTTCGTGATGCGTTTGGCAAGACGGCAGTAGACTACGCCAAAGAAGGGGGTCATGACAGCCTGGCCCAGCTGATGGAGTTTTGGGCTCAGGGACAGGGGAAAAGCTGAAGTGCTCAAAGCCAGGGGAAGGGGGGAAGTGCTTTGTCCCCTCAACTGTCTGCTGTGTGTTTAGTGGGGAGTTCTGTTTTTAGAAAACAAATTGTGTAGCATAAGGAAAGTTAACCCCGTGTGATGTCCAAAGCTTTGTCTACAGTGTTATGTGTTTTTTGTTTTAACATTTCGTGCAGGCAGGATACCACACACATACACATACCCTACGTAGCACAGTAAAAACACCCCCACCCCCACCCCGATCTCTTCCCCAATACACGTAGCTGTAACCAGAGAGGGACACAGGCACAAACCTCGCTCTGAATCCGAAGACAGCGACACAAACCTCAGACACGGGATTGGCAGATTTCGTGCTTGTTCTTTTTCCTTTTTCCGTCCTTTATGAAAAGAAAAAAACATGGATACAGTTTTACGTGATAACTTTTTACAGATTTTTAAAATGGATGACCTGGTGTTTCTCACACAGGAAAGTGAAAAGTTTTAAGGTATCTTGTCTGGCAGAAAAAAACATTGTGTGTGCTCATGGCAAGATTTTGAATGTCATTATCCCTTTATGATAGCATTGACGGGAAGAAGGAAACGCCAGCAAAGGGTGGTATTCAGAAACATTTTTAGATCGTCTATAAGCCTAAGCGAAAGTGGAGGTACTTCACATGGATGTCCATTTGTAATGAGCTTTGTTCAAAAGAGGGACCAGCCGGCAGAGCTCTTGCTTGGCCCAGGCTAAGGTTTAGCAATTATAAGTGTGGTAACTTTGTGGATGGTTAACCATTCTTGTGCCTTGGCTTTAGGGCAGTTCTCTAGTTCACCCGGGTTGTAAGTTGGTACCTGCCCTCTTTAGGGTCAGGGAAGGTAAACCAGCGAGGGAGAGGAGATGGACACCACCCTCAATATGCTGGCCCCTAGAGAAGCTGAGGTCGGCTTCGTTTCATAAGGACCTTAAAAGTTTACAGAACGAAGCTGGACACTGGACCGTACTTAAAAGGCTTAGAAAGATGAAGTGTGATTTTGTATCCTTTGTAACTGAGAATTTCAGCTCTGCATTTGGGAAAAAAAATTGTGCTTGAAAGTTTGAATGCCTACTTTTTTTTTTTATAGATATTAAAACCACCCTTTGAATCGTAATGTTTCGTGTGTGTGTGTGTGTGTGTGTGTGTGTGTGTGTGTGTGTGTGTGTGTGTGCGCGTGTGTGTGTGCGTGCGTCCGTGCGTGCGTGCGTGCGTGCATCTTCTCCTGCAAGCGTCTGCACATGCGTACTCTGCAAGATTTAGCACGCAAAAAAAGGAACCCACAGCAAAAAGAGAGGCTGTGGAGAAATTCTGCAGAAAGACCCGTAGGAAAACCCAAACCATACCCACGGGATTTGAAAAAGCTAGGTGGTGCTGATCTTGAGGTGAAGTGCTCTCATCAAAGCTACGGCCAGAAAAATGTCATGATAGAAAGTGACAAACACAGTACAGCACAATGAGAAAGCCTAACTAACAATGGAGGACAGAATAGCATAGTGGTTAGAACAATACTCCAGCACAATCTGACGACCCAAGTTCGAATCCCGTTCAAGTGGATATTTTCCCCTGGAGTTAACATCAGTAGTGCAGACCCTACTCCTCAAAAGTCCATCGGATGAGACTATAAACCGAGGTTCCGTGTGCCAACCCACGCAGAACATTTTGCGCTTATGTTTAAACCTGTAGGGTTTTTCGAAAAGTAGGCCATTATGTGCCAGTAGGAATAGATGACAAAATTGACAAAATCGCATACACACGGGGACAAGATGTAAAAAGAAAAAAAGCACATGAACGTTTATTCCATTATCGCATGATTGTGTTTATGAACTTGAGGGTTTAAAATTAAATTATATTGTAAATGCACCCCCCACCACTATAATTATTGTAGATACCCTATTGGCTGAGCTAGTGCTTTATGCACAGGTGACCAACGCACACGTTTACAAGACTGGTCAAGAATTTGCTCCTCCCCTTTCCCCGCCCCCATCCCCCGGCATGCTTGAAATTAAACACAACCAGAATCGGTAGCATTTAATTTTTTATATAATTTAAATCGTTCCTGGGCTAGAGCTTCTGAGGTTCATCAGTGGTGAGGTGTGAACTACATTACCGTTTGTACCCACCATTAAGGTAGCCGCATTCCAACTTCAGGGACAATAAAACGTATCTAAACTATTCTGGGGAAAAAAGATGAGGAATTCAGCAAATGCACACGGTGACATGAAGAAAAAGAACAAGGCCAGGAGCAGAGAGATAGAAAAGAGGGAAAACCTAGCACAGAATTTCCCACAAGGTGGGGGATGTAACTGATTTTAGACTAACGGGTCCCCAGTGACGTCAGTGGCAATGTTGGGAACTTTCCCACTGTCCACCAGATGAGTGAATCTACTCTGGCAAAACAACAGCAAAAAAACCCCAACCGAACATAAAACAATGGTAGCGTTTTCACTGGAAGAGGAAATACACGTTCTACACGTAAGGAAAGTGGATATCGCTGGTGACGTCATACCAAACTGACAGTTTCTGGGAACTGAACAAGACGCCTTTGTTAGCGGGGAGGGGGGGGGGGGGTAATGTGTTGCACCTAGACCGGCAGCAGATAGCTGCGCGAAAAGTCCTGGTCGAAGTGTGCGGTGGTTCGAATCCCGTTTGGGTCCCAACTTTTTCCCCCATCCATTA
>CM060343.1:24849499-24854499 GCA_030674155.1 Stramonita haemastoma
TTTCTCTCTCTCTCTCTCTCATTTTTTTCCCTAATTTTGCTGTGGTTTAAATTTATTGACATGATGTAATTGTTCGTTTTGTTGGATTAATAAATAGTTGCAAAGCGAGATGATGGACAGGAAATGAAATTAAAGATCAAGATTGTCAGAGATTTTGACCACTCTCCTATAGTGTGTTATGTTGTGTTGTGTTGCGTTGTGTTGTGTTGTGTAGTTTTGTGTTGTGTGTTGTGTTGTGTGTGTTTTTGTGTAATTGTAAGTGTGTGGGTGTGGGTGTGGGTGTGGGTGGGTGGGTGAGTGTGTGTGTGGGGGGGTATGTGTGTGTTGTGTTGTGTTGTGTGGTGTGGGTGTGGTGCGGTGTGTATATGTGTGTGTGTGTTTGTGAGTGTAGGTGTGTCTGGGGGTGGGAGTTGGGGTTGAAGTGTGTGTATGTGTGTACCTACGTGTGGGTGGGTAGGTTGGTGGTGTGTTGGGGGGGTTAGTGTGTGTAGTGTGTATGTTTGTTTGTGTGTGTGTATGCGCAAGCAAGCGCGCGCGTGTGTGTGTCTTTTTGTATGTATGTGTGTGTTTGTCTGCATGCATCTGTGTGGATGGGTGGGTGTAGTGTGTGTGTGCGTGTGTGTGTGTGTGTGTGTGTGTGTGTGTGTGTGTGTGTGTGTGTGTGTGTGTGTGTGTGTGGCAAGGGAGAGACAGACAGACACAGACAAAGAGAGACAGACAGACAGAAAGACAGACAGACAGACAGACAGTGAGACAGACAGAAATAGAAACTGCAGCATTCTGTGGGTGCGGTAGAGATTGAAAGAAGACATTGACTGATTGTAGGGAGGGGAGCCATGTTTGTCAAACAGTCTCTCACAGACCCATTCTAGTGTTTACCCCCAGCTGTCACAGCATGGCTGAATCCTCACACACCACACACACAGTACTGCTCTGCCTTCTTCATGGTTTATGGACAAAGATATGGGATTTATTTTACCATGTCTCTTTTGCCAATTACCCGTGTTTTGCCATTCTACTTTGATGCTTTCAATGGAGGAAAAGTTGTGTCACTATCTATCTGTCTGTCTGTCTGTCTGTCTATTTGTTTATCTATCTATCTATCTATCGATCGATCTATCGATCTGTCTGTCTGCCTGTCTGTCTGTCTGTCTGTCTGTCTGTCTGTCTGTCTGTCTGTCTGTCTGTCTGTCTGTCTGTCTGTCTATCTATCTATCTATCTATCTATCTATCTATCTATCTATCTATCTATCTATCTATCTATCTATCTATCTGTCTGTCTGTCTGTCTGTCTGTCTGTCTGTCGCTTAGTCTTGCAACCGTGGGGGCACCCCTGAAGACTTGACAACCAGTTCCCTCCATTCCTCTCTCTGTTCTACCTGTCTCAGGGTTTCGTTGAGTTCTAGGCCTGTCCATTCGCTGATGTTGTCCTCCCATCTCTTCCTTGGTCTGCCTCTTTTTCTTCCTCCTTGGGCAGTGCCTTGCAGCATTGTTTTTGCTAGTGCTTTTGATCTTGTGACATGCCCATACCATTCAAGTTTACGCTTCTTTACGATTGATAGATTTTCGTAGGAACCAATGGTTTGCAAGTTGTATCTCAGCCTGCATTAATTCCATTTTTTAAATAAAAATCGAGCAACATGAAAGAATACTACGATTATTCAGTCATGATATCCAGTTATTTGCTTGTTTTTGGGTTTGGAGTTGTTGGGGTTTTTGTTTGTTTTGTTTTGTTTGATTTGGTTTGGTTTGGTTTTGGGGTTTTTTTTGGGTGGGGGATGTTTTTCCCTCCTTGGCCAGAGCTCTGTGGCTCACAAATGGTGAATTTTAGCTTCGTTGACCGATTTTGCCCATCATGAAGCTAGCCACATTCCAACTTTGGGAATGTATGCTGGGTATGTTCGTGTTTTCGTAACACACTGAACGCTGCAGGATCTTTTACGTGTATATATGATTTTATTCGTGTGAATATACACAAACGGATTTAAAAGTACTGGTAGGTCTGCACTTGAAGTTGATGTGGGAGATCGTAAGAATCCCCATCTTCATTCACAGACACCACTGAGATTCGAACCTAGGACTTCAAGGACCCATGGAATTGAATTCTAATGGCTTTAACCGCTCTCTTATAGCATATGTCAGTCATGGTATCCAGTTTATATCGCCTGATTTTAACTTTGTCCTTTGCTGAAGATTTATTTGCTGGCTGGGTATGATAGCAGCCTCCTCCTCCCCACCCACCCACCCACCCCCACCCCCAAATAGATAAACAGCAACAACAATAAATTAGCAAACAGATATGTAACTAATTAAATTGTATGGATCATGGACTTTGTAGCAACTATTGTCTATTTTCTATCGGAGTGATTGTATGACAGGCGTGTAGATTTGAGTCTTTGGTTGAGTTCTTAGGGACGGGATAGCTCAGTGGTCAGAGCACTCGCTTTCCCCAAGCTAAGGTTTTAAGCAGCATTGAGCGTGGTTACCAAGTAGATGGGTGACCGTTTGGGCGCCTTGGCTTCAAGTACAGTATCCAAGTTCACCCAGCTGTCAATGGGTACCTGCCCTCTTTAAGATCAGGGAAGGTAAAGCTGCGAGGGAGAGGAGATGGGCGCCGCCCTCAATATGCCGTACGTCCCTAGAGAAGCTGAGGTTTGTGGCATCCTGCTCGCTTACCTTGTTCATAAAAAAACAAATATCTGAACAATACCAGGAAAGTTACTGTGCGGGGAGTGGGCTTTATGAACCGTTCCTAAAAAGAGACACAACGGGCTTAAATGAGTTAAGTTACCCTTCTTTTTTTTTTTTCTTTTCTGTTTTTGTTGGCAAAATTCATCTTCTCTCCGTCTTATCTCTCTATAAATTTTTTCTTGTATAATGTTTGATTTTCCTCCATCCAAATACATCCCTCCACCTCCTATCCCCCCCTCCCCCCCACACCCACTCTCATCTGTCAGTGATCTCATCGCTATACCAGTGTTTGGTTTCTTATTTGCAAGCAGACGATAGATAAATCTTTTGAAGGCCGATTTGAAAGAAGAGGCAGCTGGACTAAACGTTACAAACTGCGCGGTAGGAGTCAGGATTAGTCTAGTGTTGCTTGCTTTTTGTTTTTAGTCTCTGTGAGTCTGTGTGAATGTCTATTTATTCTCTCTGTCTCTCTGTCTCTTTGTCTCTCTCTGTGTCTGTCTGTCTGTCTCTGTCTGTCTGTCTGTCTGTCTCTGTGTCTGTCTCTGTCTGTCTGTCTGTCTGTCTGTCTGTCTGTCTGTCTGTCTGTCTGTCTGTCTGTCTGTCTGTCTCTCTCTCTCTCTCTCTCTCTCTCTCTCTCTCTCTCTCTCTCTCTCTCTCTCTCTCTCTCTCTCTCTCTCTCTCCTCTCTCTCTCTCTCTCTCTCCTCTCTCTCTGCTTGAGTGGGGTTTTATGTACTTGTTTAGTCATGTATCTATTCATTTATTCTTTTATTTCGAGGATAGTGGTATAAGCACCCATGACTTTGATGCAGTTGATAACATCGATCAACATCAATCAACCTGAAGCCTTCACTCTCTTGACTAAACAGCATCCTCATTTGGTTCACAGAGTCAGTCTCACTGCTGTAATCATCACTACATACACTATCTTCTTTGCTGCTTTCTTGTAAATCATCAGGTACTATGTATAGATTCAACAGTTTTCGTTCACATCGTGTGTGTGTGTGTGGCTCTTCAGCAATCATCGGATTTAACTTCATATAAACGTTCAGTTTCTTTACTTTCAATTTCCCCATTATACATATAACTTTCTCAGTCGAATCGTGGTCGTTTTGTAGATCTATGGATCTATTGCTTCGGAGTTTCCTTTTACAACAGCTCTCACTTCCTCTCAAAATGATTAAAGTGCTTTTGACTTGGCTTGACTTCACTTCACTTACAAGCATTTTTACATCTTCTTTTCTTATCTGAAGACATGGTTGTGGGCATCACGGGTCACAGTCTTCAGAAATATATTTCTTTGGAATTAAAACTAGCACAGGAAAAATCTATAGCATGGGGACAACCATTTGCAAAAAAAGGGGAAGAAACCCAGGTAAAACTCGTTTTAGGTACAGATTTGAAAGGAGAGGTTGCTTTCTTTCTACACATATGCAAGGAAACAAAATAATCGAAGATAGCCTATAAATCCATGTTCCGAGAGTTAATCACCCACCTGCTTTGAGCTCCGACATCTTCACTAGGGTGTTGAATTGAACTACCATTCAAACTGTAAATGAAAATGAACATATTTATAAATATAGTGATCTATCTATCTATCTATCTATCTATCTATCTATCTATCTATCTATCTATCTATCTATCTATCTATCTATCTATCTATCTATCTATCTATCTATATATATATATATATATATATATGATAAAAGATTCTCGAAAAAACGATTTTTGGTCCACATTCAGGCAGATCTGGCCTCTTAAAATAAAACGTCAAGGATATTGCAAACACTTTGTTTTTGTGTTTCATGTAGACTGTTCTCAATAACGTATTGTAATTTCATCCAAAAAGTTTCTGTAACTGTTCTTCGAAATATACATTTCTTGTAGGTTATTTCTACGTCTTCTCTCTTTTTCTAGTGTTTTCTTGTAAAAGAAAACGTATCCGTTAAATATCTAGGTTTTTGTATTTCTGAAACAATCTTCAGTGTCCACAGTATACAGTTTCCTTGGTAAGAGATCGCTTTTCTTTAGAAAATGTCATATTTCAATTATTCGGGGAGGTTATGCTTTTGTTACTGTCTCTGGTTGTTGTTGTTTTTTTATTTGTACGTGTCGCATAATATTACCACTTTCCTGATTATTTTGAGCGCGTGCGGAACAACGCTAGAGCTGTTGGGGTTTTTTGGGGTTTTTTTTAAAGGTTCTTTTCTTTTGATTTTTGTTTAACTCTCAACGAGAATGGCTTGGGTTTCTTGCTAGCAATATCAATGTCTGGATTTCTAAGAACGAAATACAGGATATATATCTCTGT
>CM060343.1:24859499-24864895 GCA_030674155.1 Stramonita haemastoma
TGCTTCTTTGTATGTCATTTTTTTTCTTTTCTTCTTTCTTTCATAAGACGTCAACTATTTGCGAATATATGGATATCCAAGCTATGTTTCGCAAACCTCATCTCATTCCAGTTTCACAGCTTTACATCAACTGTGTAAAAGAATTTGGGAGACCTGCAAATGGCTCAGCGAATAGAGGCAAGAAGAATTCATCATGCTTCACATTGGAGGAGACACTAAAGATTGTGGAAATTACAAAACAATCGCCTTGGTGTGTCAAACAAGCAACATTCTTCTGATCCGCCTCCTCAACATAATGAAGAATAAAGTTGAAAGAGAGATAAAAATTATCAGGCAGGACATACACGTGGAAATATCGAAAAAGACATGTATTGTGTGCCTCATATACTGCTAGGGGAAAGTTAGAAACACGAAAGATGAGGCATTCATAACTGCCATAGACTATACAGAAGCTTTTGACAGTGTCAAACATCACGATCTGTTTATGACAGTGTTGGAAATGGACTTTCCCAAGCATCTGTATTGTTCAAACCAAGTTTGCATTTAGACCAGAGGGCAAATATTGACGGTATTGCAAACACTGTGAAATCTTTGACATAAAAAGGAGTCCATCAGGGTTGTACTTTGTCCCCGCATCTTTTCACTATAATTGAGAAAGGGTATGAGAAAGGCGAACATAGACGGTCAGTGCATTTAAATGATCAGACTGGATTTGTTTAACAAATTTTGCCAGGAACAACTCCTTTTTGGCCATTGGTTACTCACAAGACATGCGGTTTATCGTCTCTCCTCCGAAAATTTTGAACCCAGACCACAACTCGTGAGTCTAGTGAGTGTGGGAAACATTTGGGGTTAAATGAGGAATCGAACCACCACACACTTGAATCCAGACTTGTTACTTTTTAGCAGGTGCATTAAGTCTAAGACCACCGATCGGCTATCTTACCGCTGTGCCTTTTGTGTCTTCCTAAAAAAGTGTTTAGTTTGTATAATTTGGGGGTGGGCGTTGTTTTCTTTTATCCTTTTAGTTTGCACATAAATGCTTTTGTACATGTAAACTTTTTCATCAGTTTTTACTGTAAGCCGAATATAACATCTACATGCCTATGTTCAAAGGGTACAGTATTTTTTTTTTAAAATATTTATCTTTGCAAAGGGCACTTGTGTTACTAGGGTAATTCTCCCACTCTCAATTTCTCCTTGGGTCCTTAAGATTTGTGTCATAGATTATTTCGAATTCTATGAGTTTTCTTTCTTTTTACATGAATGAAGTTGCTACTTTCAATATCAATTAATTAAAAAAGACAATGCTAGTTTCAACAGTTTTGTATTAGATATGATAGCTTCTTTCCTATGTTTGTTGTGCTGCTGTTGTGTTATTGTTTGGGTTTTTGTTTTTGGTGGTAGAAGCTTTTTTTTACTTTTATAAGCTTTAAAACGAGTCTTAGCAGAGCAATTCCAAAAAAGCTGTTAATGTCAAATGAACACATTGTATATGATAGGGTTTTTCATATCACTTCTTCTTTACAAAAAAAATACACCATCAAAGAAAATGGGACAGATGTTCTGATATTTAGGTATTTTATAATTTTTTGAGGTGTTTTTGAATCGTTTATTGAATTGCTTGTTTTCAGCTTGTGTGTGTGTGTTCTTTTGTTCTATCTGTTTTATCAAGTTGTTGACTGTTTGTTCTTTCTTATGTTTCAACTGATAATCCTCCTCCGCTTTCAAGAGTTTTCTCCTCTTCTACAGTTAGTTTCTCAGAATATTTTCGCGCACACACGAGGTAGCGCCACCCACTAATTTTCCTTTAGTCTATAAGTCAAAAACACTTTAATCATCCCTGAAGGGCAATTACAATACTGACAGACATATTGAATACGAATCATAATCAAAGACACAAACTAGCTACATTCATATTTGTTCAAAATTATATGATAGCTCCAAATAAAGCTTCTTCATGCGTATTTGTTTCTCTATCAGAGTGGCTTTTTTTCTACAGAATTTTGCCAGGACAACCCTCTTGTTGCCTTGGGTTTTTTACGTGCGCTACATCATTATGTGTATCATACTGAACCTCAGTTTATCGTCTCATCCAAAAGAATAGCACCCATACCACCACTCATGGTCTAATGGACGGGGTGGGGGCGGGGGGGAGTTTTGGGTCCAAATGGGATTCGAACCACCACACACTCCGACCCGGACTTTTCACTATCTAGACAGGCGCGTTACCTCTAGACCATCGATCTGCGATTAATGTGTAGGAAAGTATCAAAGATGTTATACCAGCTGAAAATCTTATTTTCTTGGGCTTTTAAAAATAAAAAAGAAAGAACCGTCTACTGTTTATTTGGTATTCGGATCACTTTACCAAAACAATGTAAAATTTCAGAACAATGTAAAATTTCAAAACAATGTGAAATTTCAAAACATTGTTTCTCTTCGCAAAAATTACAGTGTGTTAGCATTTGGGGATTATAAACGAATATTTTTTTTAACTGGTGAGAGGTTAAGTGTTTGTAGGGCAGGTAAGTTTAATTGTTCTTTTTTTGTTGTTGTTGTCGTTTGTTTTCAGGGGGGGGGGGGGGTAGGGATTGTGTAGAGAGTCTTAACAGTGTTTTAGTGAAATATCAATGGTCCTCTGTTTCTGAGAAGGCTTAACACGATATGTTAAACTGTGTTGTTTTGTGTGTGCTACATGTAATGTGAAGGGGTTGTTATTTCCACTGCTAAAGACACGATCATAGAGGCTGTTTTTCTTTTACCTTTTCTTTCCTTTCTTTCTTTGTTTCATTCTTCCTTTCCTTCTGTCCTTCTTTCTTTAGCTATTACTTTCTTTCTTCTTTTCTTCTTTCTTTTCATTCTTTCTTTCCCTCTTTTCTTCTATCTACTATCTATCTATCTATCTATCATCTATCTATCTATCTATCTATCTATCTATCTATCTATCTATCTATCTATCTATCTATCTATCTATCTATCTATCTATCTATCTATCTTATCTATCTATCTCTATCTATCTTCTTTCTCTTTCTCTTCTTCTCTCTTCTCTTTCTTTCTTTCTTTCTTAGTTTTTCTTCTCTCTCTCTCTCTCTCTTCTTCATTCTTTCTTTCTTTCTTTTTTTTTTATTCTCTTTTCTTTCTTTCCTTCTTTCTTTTTTTTCTGACTTGTCTATCTTTGTTTCATTCTTTCTTTCTTGTCTTCTATCTTTTTTCATTCTCTCATTCTCTCTTTCTATCTTGTATTCCTTCTTTCTTTTCTTTTATCTTTCTTTTCTTTTCTTTTTCTCTTTTCTTTCTTTGTTTCCTCCTTTCTTTGCTTTCTATTCTGGTTGATTTTTTTTGTTTCTTTGGGTTTTTTTTGTTAGTCAGCCAGAGCTCCAATGGTTCATCACTAATGGTGATTGTTGTTGTTGTTGTTGTTGTTTTCAATTTAACGTCTGTTCACACTCAGTGATATTAGACGAGGAAAGTGGAAAGTAAAGGAGTTGAAGAAGGGAGTGGGAGGAGTGGAGAAGAAAAGACTGAAGAGAAGGCATGTATGTGTGTGGATGTTTTTGTACATGAAAAGGTAATAATACTTTAAAAGAAAGCAAACAAACAAACAAATAAACAAAACACACAAAAATGGTGACATTTTGTGTAAGTGACCGTGTCTGACCACCACTATGGAACCTGCAGCCCTACTTTGGGGATATTTCTGTCTTTAGCTTTCTTTGTTTGTTGGTTTGGGTTTTTTTTTGTGTTGTGTGTGTGTGTGTGTGTGTGTGTGTGTGTGTGTGTGTGTGTGTGTGTGTGTGTGTGTGTGTGTGTGTGTGTGTGTGTGTGTGTGTGTGTGTTTTACCTCGTCTATGTTTGAAAGATCTTATCGTTGATGAACAGAGCTCTGTCTGTGTCTGTGTCTGTGTCTGTTGTCTGTCTGTCTGTCTGTCTGTCTGTCTGTCTCTCTATCTCTGTCTGTCTCTCTCTCTGTCTGTCTCTGTCTGTCTCTGTATCTCTGTCTGTCTCTGTCTCCTCTCTCTCTCTCTCTCTCTCTCTCTCTCTCTCTCTCTCTCTCTCTCTCCTCTCTCTCTCTCTCGTCTCTCTCTCTCTCTCTCTCTCTCTCTCTCTCCTCTCTCTCTCTCTCTCTCTCTCTCTCTCTCTCTTTTATTATATATATATATATATATATATATATATTATATATATATAGATAGATATTTGATATAGATATAGATATAGATATATAGATATATAGATATACATATACATATACAGACATATATATATATATATATATATATATATATATATATATATATAATGTGTACGTGTGTGTTGTGCGTGTGTATGTGTAGCATATGTGTGTGAGAGATAGATAGAGATAGAGGTAAAGGGAGAGAGTAGGGAGACGGAAAGAAAGGAAAGGGAGAGAGGAGAGAGAGAGAGAGAGAGAGAGAGAGAGAGAGAGAGAGAGAGAGAGAGAGAGAGAGAGAGAGAGAGAGAGAGAGAGAGAGAGAGAGAGAGAGAGAGAGAAGAGAGAGAAGAGAGAGAGAGAGAGAGAGAGAGAGAGAGGAGAGAGAGAGAGAAGAGAGAGAGAGAGAGAGAGAGAGAGAGAGAGAGGAGAGAGAGAGAGAGAGAGAGAGAGAGAAGGAGAGAGAGAGAGAGAGAGAGAGAGAGAGAGATTTCCATTTTCACCGCCCCCTCCCCACCCCCACCCACCCCCCAAAAAAAATGACAGCAAAAACTGCGGACTGAAAACATCCTTTCCATTAAAGACCAATACTAATTTCCAGATGTCTTTGAATGATACATAAATATCTTTTAATGCCATGTTTGGGGGGGATTTTGCCTATCATTGTAAAAAAAAAATGCAAATGCTTCTTCGCATCTTGCTTTAACCATTTTTTTTATCTGCTTGTTTTCAAAGTATGCAAAACATTAAACCCTTTTTCATGTTCTTATGAATGGACTTTAAAAGGACATCTTCTCAAATCTTCTTCAAGAAATATCAAACCCAGCCTTTGAGTATCAGATTAGTACAATATATGACTATGACGCCCATTGTTCTGTTTTATTTTTTCTTTTGTTATGGCTTTAAAAAAAAAAAAGTGACTGCTGAAAAAAGTACTTTGATACAAGTGAGTTTATGTTTGTTTTGCGAGTATATTAGAGAAAGAGAGAAAGACAGAGAGACAGACAGAGAGTACTTACAATGGATGAGAAAGAGAGAGAGAGGTGAAAGGAGAAGATACAGACATATGGAGAGACAGGCAGACAGACAGAAAGACAGACAGACAGAAAACACACACACACATAAAAACACACACAATACACATGCACACACACAGATGGAGAGACAGACAGAAGAACACACACAACACACACACACACACACAACACACACACACACACAC
>CM060343.1:24889079-24899079 GCA_030674155.1 Stramonita haemastoma
AATACACACAAAGACTGAAAAGACAAAAAAAGGAAAAAAGAAATGAATATATGAAAACAGAAAAAAAGAAAGATACCAGGATAACAGTAAAAAGGAAATACGGAAAATGAAGAACAAAAGAAAGAAAAATGGAAGGAAGGAAGGAAGGAAGGAAGGAAGGAGAGAAGGACAAACGCTAATGAGGGAAGTAAATAAAGAAGGTAGAAAAGGATTTTTGTAAAGGATTTTCGTATGCAAATATGCAATAAAGCATAAAGTGAGACGGAAACAGTATAAAAAAGAAAAAAAGAAAAAACATTGTTAAAAAAAAAAGAGAAAGAAAGCAAAATACAGAAAGAAGGATACATAGAAAGAAAGAAAGAAAGAAAGAAAGAAAGAAAGAAAGAAAGAAAGAAAGAAAGAAAGAAAGAAAGAGAAGAAGGAAGGAAGGAAGGAAGGAAGAAGAAGGAAGGAAAGGAAGGAAGGAAGGAAGGAAGGAAGGAAGGAAGGAAGGAAGGAAGAAGGAAAGAAAGAAAGAAAGAAAGAAAGAAAGAAAGAAAGAAAGAAGAAAGAAAGAAAGAAAGAAAGAAAGAAAAGAAAGAAAGAAAAGAAGAAAGAAAGAAAGAAAGAAAGAAAGAAAGAAAGAAAGAAGAAAGAAAGAAAGAAAGAAAGAAAAAGAAAGAAGAAGAAGGAAAAAGAAGGAAAGAAGAAAAGAAAGAAAAAGAGACAGAAAAAAAAGGAAACAAAGAAACACAGAAATAGAAAGCTACGAAAAAAAGACAACAACAAAAAACTATCAGAAAAAAAATTAAAAGGCACAAAAAACCCAACAACCCCCACACAAAACAAGCCCTAAAACAACAACAACAACAACAAACAAAAACAAACAAATAAAAAAAAAAGTAAATGCGTCAGTAGCACACTTTCTTTTAAAGAAAAAGCATCAAACAAAACAAAACAAAACAAAACGATTATCAGCAGAAAGAAGAATACAATCGGACCATAGAACAGTGCCAGCATATAAAAAAGTATATAACACAAATAGGTAAAAACATAAGGAAAGACGGACAGACGAAAAATTGAAAGCAAGAACAAAAAGAATCAAGACATAACTAAAAAAAAAACTAAAAAAAAACCAACCCAAACATTTTAAAAAGTAGGAAAACAACAACTCCAGAATGTAGGAAAGGCAGACAAAAAAAATTGCATTCAAAACAAGAACGAAAATAACAAACGCAATCAAAAACCGTTCTAAACAAACCTAACAACACAAAACAGACGACAAAAAAAGATATACAGCGAAGACACAAACAAGCTAAAAGCACCCCAAAACGATGCAAACAGTAAAACGACCTCCATCCCTCTTCTTCCCCATCTAAACAAACACAACATTGCACAAAAGCGAAGATGTAAACTCTGCAAATACTAGAAATACACACTAATACAACTTTTTAACGAAATAAAGCTAAAATATTTTAACGAAATAAAAATAAAAATCGTTCAAACTGAAAAACTAATACTCCTCAACCGAATAAATTGAAAACCTTTGCTCCTTTTATCGAAACCTGAATCAAAACTTGTTAAACTTTTAATGTTAGTATAAGAACAACACATCGACCAAACACAATTAAAATTTCTCCACTTTCTTCAAATATTTTGTGGGTTAAAAAAAGTAAAACAAATAATGTTTTAAAAGCCCCTAAAATCTTGGAAAGCTCTAGAAAAGGCCTATGTATCTCTGAATTAGATTAGAGAGATTACAAACAAGTTTAATCTAACAACTTTGATAATTATTAAGATGGCCTTACAAAAGAGTGAAAAGACGTACACACACATCCACAAATAGAGTTGAGAGTCAAACATTTCAGATGACTTCATCAATGAAAATGTCAACATTTTGCTCTACAGCGCTTTTGGTTCATTTCAACAGTTAGCGGGAGATGAGGATTTTGATCATGAGGGCGAAGAAGCGAGCACAAAGAGGAGGAGGGGGAGGAAAAGGAGGTGTAGGAGGAAGAAAGAAGAAGAAGGAGAAAGAAGAAAAAGATGAGGAAGAAAGAGGAGGAAGAGGAAGAAGAAGATAAGGAGGAGGAGGAAGACAAGGAAGAAGAAGAGGATCTGTATTATGAAAGTTAACAGGTAAGTACTTATGTACTTCTTTCCTTTTCCAACCTGTGTGGTGTGTGTGTGTGTGTGTGTGTGTGTGTGTGTGTGTGTGTGTGTGTGTGTGTGTGTGTGTGTGTGTGTGTGTGTGTGTGTGTGTGTGTGTGAAGTCAAGTCAAGTCAAGTCAAGTCAAGTCAAAATGATCTTTATTGAGGGTAAAAGATTAAGTTTACACAACTTTTTTTCATCCTGCCCTCGCAAAAAAAAATCAAGAAAATTGACTTCTAAAACAATCAAATACAAATATCAACCTTGATTGAAAACTAAATAAAATGAGGATTTTCATCCAAACAGAATCTCACAAGATAACAACTCAAAACAGTAACATACTCAAGTCATACATACAACATAATAGAAATACAAAGTAACATGGGTATGAATAACAACAAAGCAGCCAAATGTGCCAAGCATAAGGGGTGGGCTTATAATTTGTCCATCAGATGTTTCTTCAAAAGTTTCTTAAACATTTGTTTTGAAGGAACTGATTTTAGAAAGGATGGCAGTTTATTCCACAATGTTCTTTCTGAATAAGCAAGGCTTGATTTATAGAGATTGTTATGGGGCCTGGGCAAAAACAGTCTATGGGTAGGCCTGTTTTTATTAACAGCAATTTTTTCCAAGATTTTCTTTGGGGCTTTCCCGTTTAATATATTGTACATACATAGATACTTGTTGAACTGCAGTCTTTCTTTGAGTGGAAGAATATCTAGTTCTTTGTAGTTGGTGGTGGTCAGTGTATTAGGATTCAAACGGATTAGTTTCACAGCTCTTTTGTGCAGGCGGTTTATATGCTTTAAGTTTGTTTCGCTTGCACTATCCCATATGGTAAAGACATAATTTATAAGAGATAGAATATGGGCGTGAAAGAATAGTTTTCGTGACTGTAGATTTAGAAAATTCTTGATTTTTCTAAGTTGATATAATCTTACTGAGATTCGTGTGTGTGTGTGTGTGTGTGTGTATGTGTGTGTGTGTGTGTGTGTGTGTGTGTGTGTGTGTGTGTGTGTGTGTGTGTGTGTGTGTGTGTGTGTGTGTGTGTGTGTGTGTGTGTGTGTGTTTGTGTGTGTTCGTGTGTGTGTGTGTGTGTGTGTGTGTGTGTGTGTGTGTGTGTGTGTGTGTGTGTGTGTGTGTTGTGTGTGTGTGTGTGTGTACGTGTGTGTGTCTTGGTACGTGTGTGTGTTCGTGTGTAGGTTTGTGTGTTTTTATGTGTTTGTGTGTGTATGTATGTGTGTGCGCGCGCGCTCGAACGCATATATGTATACACGCACAAGGGTATACATATGCACACGCATTTACGTGCTTGCATGCTCGAACGCATGCAAGCATACACAGACGTATATATACACACATAATTAAATACACATACTCACATAGACCCCCCCCCACCCACACACACACACCTACATAATTATGCACATATACACACACGCACACATACGCACATGCCACACAACACACACACACACACACACACACACACACACACACACACACACACACACACACACACACACACACACACACACACACACACACACACACAAAACACGAACACAACACACACACACCACACACACGTAACTGCATACAGGTTCACACGCCTACTTACATTTCTTGTACATCTGACTCAAAAACAGCGCCTCCAAGCCAGGCAGATAGCGTTTGCCTCGGGCTCCAGTGAAAGCGCTGGGGGCGAACTTTTTGCTCATCATCCGCTTTCCTGCCAGCCCCTGCTCTTCCTCCTCTTCCTCCTCCTCATCCTCCTCCTCCTGCTCTCCCTCCTCCCCGTTCCCCAGCCTCCCTCCGTTCAGGAGGTAAGCGGGCAGCCTCTTGCCCCGGCTTCCCACAAACCCTTGCTGGAAGAAGCGCTTAGCGTAGGCATCACTCAGCCCCTGGAACTCTCTCTTCCCTCGACTTCCAAAGAAAGCGGAAGGGTGGAAGCGCTTGGAAGCCGCCAGCAGACCTTCTTTGGCTTCCTCCGCTTCCTCTTCCGGCGTGGTGGCGCTTCCGGCGGAAGTGAGCGCGTTTCCGCCGCGCATGAGCAAGGGGCTGCTTCCGGCGGAGTCTAACCACATGGCGTTGACGTCATCGGCCGCGCGGCCTGCTGGGAAGGCGGTGTTGTAGTTGTGGCTGACGTAGGAGGAGAAGGAGGAGGGGGGGAGGCTGACGCTGCCGCTGTCGTGAGAGTGTTTGGCAGCCAGAAGCTGTGAGGGAAGAAAGAGAGAGACAGAAAAATAAAGAAAATGGATGTCAGCATCACTTTGATTAAAAAAAGTTTGACCAGCATGTGGCATAAAAGAGGATCATGATCAGGATTAAAATGCATCATTTATTATAAACTAATGATTATTCTATATCTATCCCTTAGTCTGGCAACCGTGGGGGCACCCCTGAAGACTTGCCAACCAGTTCCCTCCATTCCTCTCTCAGTTCTGCTTTTCTCAGGGTTTTGTTGAGTTCTACGCCTGTCTATTCGCTGATGTTGTCCTCCCATCTCTTCTTTGGTCTGCATCTTTTTCTTCCTCACCAAACAGTGCCTTGCAGTACTGTTTTTGCTAGTCCTTTTGATTATTATCATGATTAAATGTCTATTATAAACGATGAAAGAAGACCCTGTATCGGCTTCTTAATTGCCAATGTCTTGTTGCAAAGAGGTTACTGGCACTAGGCTGGTCATCGCACTACTATTTCCTCAACAAAACAAAGAAACATGATTGTTTATAGTTAGTTAGAAATTTGATTATAGTGGAGATGCCTTGCCCACAGCACACCCCCACGACCAAGAGGGCATAAGGACAGTCAGCATTGGAGATGTTCTCCAAAGGCCAACTAGCCCCCAGGGCTGCAGCACACAAGGCCTGTGCAAGTCAAGCCTCCTAGTCAGAAAGTCATAGGCGATTACTAAAGACTAAGCTGTAATGTGGAATTCCATGAGTGGGAAAGAAAGCCACTGATCATACAGCCTCTCACTTTGCTGTTGCCCCCAGCGTCAATGGTTTGATATTGGTTAACCTTGGAGCTCGAGCCCAAGAACAAAAAACCCCAACTAAAACAAAAAGCAGAAGAACCTTATCCTAATCACATCAACAGTTTACTTTTAAATTACACGTTCTATGCTCTGACCATAAGGCTACTTCGCTCTCAGCAATTTTACCCATTATGCTTTTCATTATTATTATTAATATAGTAGTAGTAGTAGTAGTAGTAGTAGTAGTAGTAGTAGTAGTAGTAGTAGTAGTAGTAGTAGTAGTAGTGGTAGTAGTAGTGGTAGTAGTAGTAGTAGTAGTAGTAGTAGTAGTAGTAGTAGTAGTAGTAGTAGTAGTAGTAGTAGTAGTAGTAGTAGTAGTAGTAGTAGTAGTATCATCATCATCATCATCATCATCATCATCATCATCATCATCATCATCATCATCATCATGGTTATTATAGTTATTGAAATTGTTATTATTAGTGTTATTGTTATCCTCCTACTCATCATCATTATTATTATTATTTATTTGTGCGGGCAAGCAGCAGCCTAATTCGTTTACCATGTCGTTGTCGTCATCCATTATTATTATTTGTTGCTGCTGTTGTTGTTTCTAGGTGCTGGGAAAAAATCTTCACCATCATTAATTAGTATTTAGTTTTAGGGGTAGTTGCACCAGCATGCGCTATTCATAAAGCCTAATGCATAAAATGACAAGTATTTCTTAAGCAGTCTTTATGCAAATGTGCTTGAGGGAGGGTGTGGGGTGTAGGGGAGGGGGGGTAGATGGATGTGGGGGTGGGGGTGTGGGGTAGACTAGATGTGTGTGTGTGTTTGTGGGGGTGGGGGGGGTAGACTAGATGTAATTATGTGTGTGTGTGTGTTTTGTGTGTGTGTGTGTGTGTGTGTGTTTGTGTGTGTGTGTGTGTGTGTGTGTGTGTGTGTGTGCGCACGCGCGGATGTGGGTGGGTGGGTGGGGGGTAGACTAGATGTGTATATGTGTGTGTGTGTGTGTGTGTGTGTGTGTGTGTGTGTGTGTGTGTGTGTGTTGTGTGTGCGGATGTGTGTGTGTGTGGGTGGGGGGTAAACTAGATGTGTTTGTGTGTGTGTGTTGTGTGTGTGTGGGGGAGGGATGTGTGTGTGTGTGGGTTGGGGTAGACTAGATGTGTTTGTGTGTGTGTGTGTGTGTGCGTGTGCGTATGTGTGTGTGTGTGGAGGTGGGGGGGGGATATAACTATGGTCAGTTATTGACATAAACTAAATGTCAAGGCCTACATTAGCTTGTTGTTATGATTTGAAACGTGAGAATATTAAAACTCACTGTGTGTGTAAGTAGGGGAGGTGTGCATGGGCAGTTATTGATATAAGCAAAATGCCAAGTGCCAACGTTCACATGTTGTTATGCTTGAAACTGTTATGTGTTGAGATTGTACTTATCCTTGGCAAACTCTGATCATTACGACTTATATGGAAAAAACAACAACACTGTAGTCAACCAAGTCACAGAACGACTTTTTCTACAGGAAAATTGAGGACAATTTTCCTTATAAAAAAACGAAATCAAAGCAAACAGGTCACCACAGTTAAGTTCCGCTTAAGCCCCCCATTACTGTATGTATTTCTGTTTTCCCATGTAACCAAACTTTTTGCTTTTAACAAAACATTGCCAGAAACAAACTCTTGGTGCTAGAGAGAGAAGGACAGGGAGGGAGGGAGAGAGAGAGAGAGAGAGAGAGAGAGAGAGAGAGAGAGAGAGAGAAAAGAGAGAGAGAGAGAGAGAGAGAGAGAGAGAGAGAGTGTGTGTGTGTGAGTGTGTGTGAGTGTGAGTGTGTGTGTTTGTTTGTGTGACTGTGTGTGACTATGTGTGTGTGTGTGAGTGTGCGCGTGCGTGCGTGCGTGTGTGCATGCGCGCGTGCACCGATTCAAAATAAGAGAAGAGAAACAAGCCCAAAAAACAGATGGACAGACAGACAAATACACACACACAAACGCACACACATCAAAACACACACACACACACACACACACACACACACACACACACACACACACACACACACACACACACACACACACACACACACACGAAAACCGTTGATTACTGATGTTGCTAGGATTATTTCCAAATCTTCTGTAAATATTTTATGGTAGTTTTTTTTCTTTGTTTGTTTGTTAAGTCTAATATCACCAAGTGTGAATAGACTTTAAATTGAACTACAACAACAACATACACACCCACTCACTCACACACACACACACACACACACACATCAACCCCCCCACCCCACCCCCCCTCCCACACACACACACAACACACGCACGAAAACTCACTCAAACACACACACTACCGAACATAATACACACAAACAACCGAGCAACCACACACACACACGCGCGAACATTAAAGTTTTAGAACACTTTTTTTTTTTTACTAAAAAGGAACAAATCCTATAATCTGGCATCATCATCATCATCATCATCATCTTCTTCTTCCCTCTCTCCTCCTCCTACCCCTTCCCCTCTAACTCTCCTGGCCTCCTTCACACATTCTCCCCCCCCCCCTCTCCTCACCCTTCCACACCCCCCCCCCCCCCCCCCCCCATCCCCATTCTCGTTATTTCTTTCTAATCCTCAGCCACTTTGGGGGAAGAAAGGTAAACGCAATTTAATTTGAAACAGCGTTAAAAGGGTCAGATTTATTCACAGACACGTTTCCCTGTTAGACGATTTTGGTTTCTCCCTTTTCTTGTGTGTGTGTGTGTGTGTGTGTTGTGTTGTGTGTGTGTGTGTGGGGGTGTGTGTGTGTGTGTGTGGTGTGTGTGTGTGTGTTGTGTGTTTTGTTGTGTGTGTTGTGTGTGTTGTGTGTGTTGTGTGTGTTGTGTTGTTGTGTGTGTGTGTGTGTGGTGTGTGTGTGTGTGTGTTTGTGTGTTGTTGTGTTGTGTGTGTGTGTTGTTGGTGTGTTGTGTGTTGTGTTATGTGTTGTGTTGTGTGTGTGTGTTGTGTGTGTTGTGTGTGCTGTGTGTGTTGTGTGTGTTGTGTGTTGTTGTGTGTGTTGTGTGTTGTGTGTGTTGTGTGTGTTGTGTGTTGTGTTGTGTGTGTGTGTGTGTGTGTGTGTGTGGTGTGTGTGTGGTGTGTGTGTGTGTTGTGTGTTGTGTTGTGTTGTGTTTGTTGTTTTTCATAGTTAGCGTCAAGGAACAAGGTTGTTTAAAGGAATCTGGTTTTGAGTTTTATTTCATTTTTTTTTTTGTGTGTGGTTGATGTGGTTTCTCCTACAATGTAGTGACCGTCCTGGGTTGACCTTTTATGGTTGACCAAGGTGTTGCTGATACAGGGAACAACAGAGGAGTTGATTTTATACCCAGTTATAGTCCCTGTCTGGTTGGGCTACGGGTCTCAAAACGGCCCAAATTATGGGGTTTTATAAGTATTAAAACTTGCTACATGCATGATCATATAGGAGGATTTTCCTCCGTAAATGTTCAAAGAATGTAGTTGTACAACACATCTGTAAAAAAAACAAAAAAAACAGGGTTATTGTACTTGCTTTAGATGAAAAGGTATACACGTTTGAAAAAAAATCAGTTTGGGCGACCATTTTGGATTGTTTCTATGGCAACAGTGTATAAAACTTAGTAATTGATGGATTTGTAGGCTCTAGGAGTAATAACGCTTTCAATACATGGCACGAGGCATGACTTCTAACGTGAGCTTGTGAACGCAAAATCTTTCAGTTTATTTATTTACTATTTATTTATCTATTTATTTCTTTATTCTTGTAGACCGAAGATAATAAAATAAGCACTCATGTGCTTTATACATCTAGTTCCCGTATGTATGCAGTTTTGTAAATCTTGTCATCTGTTCCCACCGGCACACAATGGCCTTACACTCTTACGAAAAGCGGAACAGGATTTAACGTATGCCCAAGATGTTCTCCATACGTTCGCACACGGGGCCTCGTTTTATAGTATCATGCGAAGGACTTTGGGAAGAGTGCAGTCAGCACTGAGGTTAACTCTCGGGAAAAAATCCCCTTGACCGGGAATCGAACCTAGGTCGTCAAATTGCAAGCGGCAATGTTCTGACTACTAGGCTATCCCGTCACCCCCATATTTGACCCCCATGTTCCACTTCTTAATATTTTAGAAGTGTATCAGAATTTTTATATATATATATATATATATATATATATATATATATATATATATATATATATATATATATATATGCATGCGGACACTATAGCCAAGTGGTTAAAACAATTTTATTCAATCCCATGGGTCCATGAAGTCGTGGGTTTGAGTCTCGGCAGCGTCTGGTGAATTAAGGATGGGCATTTTTACGATCTCTCAGGTCAACTTCACGTGCAGACCTGCCAGTGCCTTCATTCCCTTCGTGTATAATTATACATGTGCAGAAGATCGAATATTGTGCACGTTAAAGATCCTAACATTCATGTCAGCGTTCGTTGTGAGTTACAAGAAACAAGAACATTCCCAGTATACATCCCCAAAGTCAGAATGCAGCTACCTTCATGGCGGGGCAAAAACGGTAACATAGGCAAAATTCTGACCCTTGATGAACCTTGGAGCTCTAGCTGATGAAAGAAAGATTTTTTTTTTAAAAACCCTAACAATCGAAATTGTAATAGTAGTAGTAGGCACCCATCAGTCTCAGAAGACTATGGTAGTTGCGCTCTAGTCTTTAGAGCTCAAAGCCTGGGTAAGTAAGTATGGAGGGCAAGCTGTTACCCATGCAGCAGACTTCCCTGCCTCTCTACGCCACTGGAATGATCCACTGGAAAGGCAATGACCGATACGAATGGTTCCAGTACTGTTGCAGGAGCCACCAGAACGTTGTCATAATAATAGACCTACAGCCCCGAACCG
>CM060343.1:24904079-24911579 GCA_030674155.1 Stramonita haemastoma
AAAGAAGAACAGAAGAGACAGAGTGAAAATTTGCAAAGAACGAACGAAATAATATCAGGAATAAAAACAAAAAAGCATAAACATGTTTGGAAGAGAAAAGTTTACAAGAAAAGGCAAAAACAAGTAGGAGAAAAGGTGAGAAAGAAAGAACAAAAAAAAAGAAATAAACTAAGACAGTAACACACAAACAGAAGAAGGAAGGAAGATGAAAAGGAAAAATACAGAAAGATACAAAAGAAAAAAAAAGAAAATTCATGAATAAATGTCAAGCACCGGTTTACATTTAATACACATTGTTTCCGTGATTTCCTCCCCCACTCCCCCTCCCCCCTTACCCCTCCCCCTTTATATCAACATTTCTTTCACATTTTCTGTGTTACAAAAAAAACAACAACAAAAACAAAGACAAGAAAATAAATTGTCTACATGACAAAGAAAGTCAGAAGATGTAAATAAACAAAAGGCGCAAAAGAAAGCTATCGTAGTTCTTCCTTTTTTTTTTCTTTCTTTTCTTGTTTTTTTCTTCTTTAGTTCAGCAAATGTTTGTTCATGTCAGTAGTAGTAGTAACGTTAGCACGCGATATCATATATACGTTTTAAACTGTATTTTTTAATCATCTCTTTTTTTGTCAGTCTTTGTCTTTTTCTCTTCATCGTTATCAGATTTATGGAGGTGTTTGTTTTTTTTCTTGTACTTGTCGCTTATCTTTTGTTAAAACTTATACAAAGAACAGTGTGTTCTGTTACGTTCAAAGAATCCAGGGGAGAACAAAAAAAAAAAAAAAAGAAACGTAAAAGTCCAAACAAAAAGAATTGTTCTCTTTATATTTGCAAAAGCTGTATACTTTTACACTTTCAACAACAGCAAAAACAAGAACGTTGACGACGGTTCTCTCTGTCTGTCTCTGTCTCTGTCTCTGTCTCTATCTCTGTCTCTGTCTCTGTCTCTGTCTCTGTCTCTCTCTCTCTCTCTCTCTCTCTCTCTCTCTCCTCTCTCTCTCTCTCTCTCTCTCTCACACACACACACACACACCACAACTTACACACATACACACACACATACACTCACACACACACACACACACACACACACTCACACACACACACACACACACACACACACACACACTCACACACACACACACACACACACACACACACACACACCACGCACATACACTCACACACACACACACACACACAACACACACACACACACACACACACACACCACACACACACACACACACACACACACACAGAGGTAAACGGATAGTCTCACTACAAAAAAAAAACTAGTAAGTTCACTAACCCACATATTGACAGACAGACAGACAGACAAACATACAGAAAGACAAACAGATAGACAGACAAACAGACAGACAGACAGACAGACAGACACACAGACAGACAGACAGACTGACAGAGAGACCGAGAAAAGACCTACCAGAAAAAACACAGTTTTACTGAAGTTTTTGTCCTAAATGTCACGATCCCTTTTCTTAGTTCACTTCTCAATGGAGCATCAAACACCCAGACAGGCAGACAGCCAGACAACCAGGCAGCCAGAGAGACAGCCAGACAGACAGCCAGATAACCAGATAACCAGACAGACAGACAACCAGGCAGCCAGAGAGACAGCCAGACAGACAGCCAGATAACCAGACAGACAGACACCCAGGCAGCCAGAGAGACAGCCAGACAGACAGCCAGATAACCAGATAACCAGACAGACAGACACCCAGGCAGCCAGAGAGACAGCCAGACAGACAGCCAGATAACCAGACAACCAGACAGACAGACACCCAGGCAGCCAGAGAGACAGACAGACAGACAGCCAGATAACCAGACAACCAGACAGACAGCCAGACAGACAGCCAGATAACCAGACAACCAGACAGACAGACAGACAGACAGCCAGATAACCAGACAACCAGACAGACAGACAGACAGACAGCCAGATAACCAGACAGACAGACAGACAGCCAGCCAGATAACCAGACAACCAAACAGACAGACAGACAGGCAAACAGCCAGATAACCAGACAAAACAGCCAGACAGCCAGCCAGCCAGCCAGACAGACATCCAGACAGACATACAGACAGCCAGACAACCAGACAACCAGACATCCAGACAGCCAGACATCCAGACAGACAGACAAACATACAGACAGACAGCCAGATAGACAGACAGACAACCAATCAAACAGACAGATAGATAGACAATCAGACAGACAGCCAGCCAGCCAGTCACACAGACAGATATAAGAACGCAAACAAATAGACCGATAAATAAGACAGAAAAAAAAACAAAAAAAAACATACAGCACATTTTTAAGGGAAACCATTTTGTTTTTTACCCTTCTGAGATGTAACATCTAGTTTCTAGACCTATCGCTCACAGATTTAGGACAAACAGACGGATAAACAAACAGACAAACAGACAGATAGGCAAACCAACTGACTGATGATACACAGACCCAAAATAAAATCGAACAAAAAAAGCATTGTACATTGTTTAGGGAATTTTTTTTTCTTTTACCCCTCCTGAGATGTTCTACCTACTTTGTAGACCTATCGCTCACGAATTTAATCCTACAGAAATAATATGAAACACAGGGGACGGGGGGCGGGGTGGGGGTGGGGAGAGAGAGAGAGAGAGAAAATCCCTAACATAGTGAAAAGAACACAAATGTTACATGACGTTGATAAGTGTGAAGTTAATCCCTGTGGTAAGACACTAACAATATTTCGTCCTTAGCTGAGCGTTTCTGCACAGAGAGGAAAGGTGTGTGTGTGTTGTGGTCGGGGGGGTCGGGGGGGGGGTGTTGGGGGTGGAGGAGGGGGGTAGGAGATGAGGAAAGGTGAGAGAGGGATGGGGGGTCGGTGGTCTAGAGGTAACACGCCTTGCTTACAAAGCTAACAGTCTGGGTCGGAGTGTGCGGTGGATCGAATCCCGTTTGGACCCAAAACTTTTCCCTCATCATTAGACCATAAGCGGTGGTCTGAGTGGTAGTCTTTCGGATGAGACGATAAATTATAAAACGAGGTCCCGTGTGTTACACATCATTATGTAGCGCACGTAAAAGAACCCACGGCAACAAGAGGGTTGTCCCTGGCCAAATTCTGTAGAAAAAGCTACTCTGATAGGGGAACGAATACAGTTGCATACAGGAGAAAAATAATGGGTGGCGCTGCATTTGTGGCAACGCGCTCTCCCTGAGAAGAGCAGCCAGAATTTCACACAGAGAAATCGGCTGTGACATAAAGTAATAATATATATATATATATATATATATATATATATATATATATATATATATATTTCATTTATTTATTCATTTATTTATTCATTTATTTTTTTTCATATCGTTGATAATGGAATAAGCGGTTGTGTTCATTTTCAAACAGTCGCCGTGTGTGCAGCTTTGTAAATCTTGTCCTCTGTTACCATGATGATGATGCTGCTGCTGCTGCTGCTGCTGCTGCTGCTGCTGCTGCTGCTGCTGCTGCTGCTGCTGCTGCTGCTGCTGCTGATGATAATGATGATGATAATGATGATGATAAGGAAGAGGAGGAGGAGGAGAGGAGGAGGAGGAGGAGGACGAGGAGGAGGAGGAGGAGGAGGAGGAGGAGGAGGAGGAGGAGGAGAAACAAAAGATTTTTTTCAGCTTTCCTTGACCTGTAACAATTGTCACCCTTTTTTTTTTGCTTGTAATAAACAAAAAAAAAAATGAAAAGAAAACAGAAACAGAGACAAAAGACATGGAAAATGAAAGAAAGAAAGAAATTAATTAAAACATTTCGAGACAAGTTGAAAGGAAACACATGTTTGGAGGTAAAAGGATATGTCGAATGAATAAGCATTTGTGATGCTAGCAAGACAAGAAGACGGAATTTTTGTGTGAATTTTTTTTTTCAGCGTCGAGTTGGGGTTTTTTTGTTTTTGTTTGTTTGGGTATTGTTATTTCGAACACCTGTTGTTCTTTTCAATTGAAACTGCCATTCTTTGGTACAGATTGCGTGCTGTGTTTTTGCTTTGGAAAAAAATAGAAAAAGAAAACATTATTTATGTCTATGTTGCTTTCTTTGTTTATTTGTTTTTTTCTTTATTTTGTTTACGTTTCTTTCTTCCTTTTCATTTTATTTCGTTTGTTCGTTCGTTTGTTCTTTCTTGCTTTCTTTCTTTCTTTCTTTCTTTCTTTCTTTCTTTCTTTCTTTCTTTCTTTCTTCTTGCTATCTTTTTGTCTTTGTTTTTTTCTTTCTTTCTTTCTTTTTTTTTCTTTCTTTCTTTCTTTCTTTTCTTTCTTTCTTTCTTTCTTTGTTTTTTTTCTTTCTTTCTGTTATCTTTCCTGTTTTCTTTCTTTCCTTTCTTTCCTTCTTTCTTTTGCTCTTTCTTGCTTTCATCTCTGTCTGTCTGCCTCTGTCTGTCTGTCTCTCTCTCTCTCTCTCACCCACTCTCTCCCTCCCTCCCTCTTTCTCTTTCTTTCTCTCTCTCTCTCTCTCTCTCTCTCTCTCTCTCTCTCTCTCTCTCTCTCTCTCTCTCTCTCTCTCTCTCTCTCTCTCTCTCTCTCTCTCTCTCTCTCTCTCTCTCTCTCTCTCTCTCTCTCTCTCTCTCTCTCTCTCGCTCGCTCGCTCGCTCGCTCGCTCTCTGTCTCCCTGTCTCTGTCTCTTTCTCTTTGTCTCAGTCATTCTCTGTGTTTTTCTATCATATCTCTGTCTTCCTCTGTTTTCTCTCTCTGTCCCCGTCTTTCTGTATCTTTCTATCTCTTTCCCTGTGTCTGTGAGGTCGTTCTCTGTCTGTCTCTGTCTTCTGTACGCGCGCGCGCGCGCGCGCGCGCGCGTGTGTGTGTGTGTGTGTGTGTGTGTGTGTGTGTGTGTGTGTGTGTGTGTGTGTGTGTGTGTGTGTGTGTGTGTGTGTGTACGTGTGTACGCGTGTACGTGTGTGTGTAAGTGCAGGCGCGTGTGTGCATGAGTGCGTGTATGCGTGCGCGCGCGCGTGCGCCTGTGAGTAAGTATGTATGTTTGTGTACGTGCGGGTGCTTGTGTGTTTGTGTGCTTGTGCGTATGTATAATTATGGGTATGTATGTGGGGACGGGATAGCTCAGTAGTCAGAGCACTATCTTTCCCCATCCAATGTTTAGTAACGTCGAGCGTGGTTACCAGTTGGATGGGTGACCGTTTACGCGCCTTGGCTACAGTACAGTCCCCCCAGTTCACCTAGTTGTAAATGGGTACCTGCCCTCTTTAGGGTCAGGGAAGGTAAAGCAGCAAGGGAGAGGAGATGGGCGCCGCCCTCAATAAGCTTGCCCCTAGAGAAGCTGAGGTCTCTGATTCCTCACTCCCCTACGACACGACAAGTTATGCGACACCTTTACCTTTACCTTTATATGAGTATGTGTGTGTGCGCGCATGTGTGTGTAGGTGTGCGTGTATTTGCGTGTATTTGTGTGTGTACGTGTGTGCGTATATGTGTAGCGTGCGGGGGGAGGGGGGCAGCGTGGTATGTGTGTGTGTGTTTGCATATGTGCGTGAATGGGTGCGTGTGTGCATGTTTCTATGTGCGTATGACATGCGTGTGCGTGTGTGCACGTGCCTGCACACGCGTTTCTGTGTATGTGTGTGTGAGTTTGTGTGTTTGTGTGCGTGTGTGTGTATGCTTATTTTTTATGTGTGTGTGTATTTATGTGTATGCATGTGTGTGTGCGTGCGTACGTGTGTGTATGTGTGTGCGTGCGTGCTTTCGCGTGTGCGTGTGTATGTACGCGTGCGTGCGTGGGTGTGTGTGTGTGTTTATGTGCAGCATTTTTTGTCCCGTGATGAATGGCATGTCTGTCGTCTTAAATTTCTCAGCAAACAAGACTTTCTATGTTTCTTGTATCTTCCTAGTCCCTTTGGCTTGCTGGGTTTTTTGTGGGTTTTTTTTTTGGGGGGGGTCTGGGTTTTTCTTTAGTTTTTACTTTTTTGATAAAGCTCTCTTAGTTTTTTCTTCTGTTGCTTGTTTGCTTCACAGGTCAACTCATCAAAGTATTTTTGTGAAAATAGGTTCTCCCTCTCTGTCTCTCTGTCTCTGTCTCTGTCTGTCTGTCTGTCTGTCTGTCTGTCTCTCTGTCTCTGTCTCTCTCTCTGTCTCTCTCTGTCTCTCTCTCTGTCTCTCTCTGTCTCTCTCTGTCTCTTTCTGTCTCTCTGTCTCTCTGTCTCTTTGTCTGTCTCTCTGTCTCTCTGTCTCTCTCTTTCTCTCTCTTTCTCTCTCTCTCTCTCTCTCCTCTCTCTCTCTCTCTCTCTCTCTCTCTCTCTCTTTTCCTCTCTCTCTCTCTCTCTCTCTCTCTCTCTCTCTCTCTCTCTCTCTCTCTCTCTCTCTCTCTCTCTCTCTCTCTCTCTCTCTCTCTCTCTCTATTTATTCTTATAAACATGATCACGTTTCTGTATGTTTGTCTATCAAATTGTCTTTCTGTCTCTGGCTGTTTTCGTTTTCAATTTATGTCTGTCCGCATCTCTCCCTCTCCCTCTCCCCCCCCCCCCCCCTCTCTCTCTCTCTCTCTCTCTCTCTTTCTCTCTCTGCCACAATTTCTCTCTCACTTTCTCTCTCCCATTCTCTGTCTCTCTTTGTGTGTATTTTATCATACTTTTCTTCATAATAAACAACGACTTATTCAAATTGTAAAAGGTAATAAGGTAAAGGTGTTCCCATAACCTATGTGGTCGTAGGGAAGCAAGGCATCAGAAAACTCAGCTTCTTTAGGGGCCAGCATGTTGAGGGCAGTCCCCATCTCCTCTCCTTCGCTGCTTTTTACCTTCCCTGACCCTAAAGAGGGCAAGTACCCATTGACAGCTGGGTGAGCTGGGGGGAACTGCACTGAAGCCAAGGCGCACAAACGGACACCCATCTACTTGGTAACCACACTCAATGCTACTTAACATTGGCTTGGGAAAAGCAAGTGCTTTGACCACTGAGGTAACCCGTCCCCATTTTAAACAGTATTTACGTTGAAACCCCAGTTTTCTGTTACACAAATCTAACAATTAACATAACATTCCTATTCATAAAAATGCAAAAAATAACTTGAACACACAGATGATCTACAGAAACAAAACATGCTCCAAAGTTGGGATCACAAAGACAATTAGTGTGTTTTTGACGGTTCTTGTTTAATCAAAGCAGACTGATAATTATCATCGTCACAACAAACGAATTTGGGAATCGGTTGATCAAGTTATTCCAGGTAATTAATCACGCTAGAATTTGATTTTGCAGATGCAGAGTGATTGATCTCCCTTGTCGGGGTGCCAGGAACCTCTGAGTACAAAATAGCATCCCCACCTTCTGGAAATATTGGGGTTAGAATTTCCTCTTTTCTATCCCCCTCTTTGTTTCTGCCTTGTTCCTTTACAGTACAGTACAGTACAGTACAGTACAGTACAGTACAGTACAGTACAGTACAGTACAGTGCAGTATAGTACAGTACAGTACAGTACAGTACAGTACAGTACAGTACAGT
>CM060343.1:24919079-24927740 GCA_030674155.1 Stramonita haemastoma
CGTCTATGCGTGTGTGTGTATGTGTGTGCATGTGTGTGTGGGGGGGGTCTGAGTGTATGTGCGTCCGTGTTTGTGTGGTGCGCGTCCGTGTGTGTGCGTGCGTGTGTGTGTGTGCGTCCGTGTGTGTGCGCGCACGCTCGCACGCACGCGAGCGTGTGTGTGTGCAGATAAGGGAAGCTTAGACAGACAAGAGAAGGAATACAGGAAGAAATCTGAAGAAGAAAAAAAGGAGAAATACATAACAGAGGAAGAGGGGGGGGGGGGAAGGGAGGGATAGGTGAGGGGAACGGGGAGGGGGTGGAGGAAAGGCAGGAAAGCCTATTGGTTAGAGCCCAGTCTTGGTAATTTGATGGCTCGAGATCAAGCCTCGGATTAAGCCACTACCCAGATGCCAGTTAGCGTTACTGACCAGCCTGACTAATGAAGTTCTAAGTCTGCTTTTCAATGTCTGGCTTCTTCACTCTCTGTCTGTCGGTTTGTCTGTTGGTCTGTCTGTCTGTCTGTCTGTCTTACTGCTTGTCTAATATAAATAGTACAATGGCAGGAGAGAGAGAGAGAGAGAGAGAGAGAGAGAGAGAGAGAGAGAGAGAGAGAGAGAGAGAGAGAGAGAGAGAGAGAGAGAGAGAGAGAGAGAGAGAGAGAGAGAGAGAGAGAGAGAGAGAAGAGAGAGAGAGAAGATAGAGAGAGAAGAAATAGAGAGAGAAATAGAAGAAAAATAGAGATAGATAGATAGATAGATAGATAGATAGATAGATAGATAGATAGATAGATAGATAGATAGATAGATAGGTAGATAGGAGGTAGATAGATAGATAGATAGATACATACATAGATAGATAGATAGATACATACATACATACATTACATACATACATACATACATACATACATACATACATACATACATGGATGCATAGATAGATACATAGATAGATACATAGATACATAGATACATAGATAGATAGATACTACTACTACTACTACTACTACTACTATACTACTACTACTACTACTACTACTACTACTACTACTACTACTACTACTGCACTAGCAGTAATGATAGAAGCAGTAGTTCTAATGATAATAACAATTACAACAACAACACCGATTACAACAACACTAACACAAACAACAACACTAAAACTAATAGTAGTAGTAGTAGTAGTAGTATGTAGTAGTAGTAGTAGTAGTAGTAGTAGTAGTAGTAGTAGTAGTAGTAGTAGTATACTACTACTACTACTACTACTACTACTACTACTACTACTATACTACTACTACTACTACTACTACTACTACTACTACTACTACTAGCAATCATAATAATGAATATTAATATATGGAATTTATATAGCAAGAGAGACAGACACACAGAGACAGCGAGAGACAGAGAGAGAGGACAAAACAGAGAGAGAGAGAGAGAGGAGAGAGAGAGAGAGAGAGAGAGAGAGAGAGAGAGAGAGAGAGAGAGAGAGAGAGAGAGACAGAGAGAGAGAGAGAGAGAGAGAGAGGAGAGAGAGAGGAGAGAGAGAGAGAGGAGAGAGAGAGAGAGAGAGAGAGAGAGAGAGAGAGAGAGACCGAAGGAGAGAGAGAGAGACAGACAGACAGACAGACAGAAGACAGAAGAAGAAGAAGAAGAGAGAGAGAGAGAGGAGAGAGAGAGAGAGAGAGAGAGAGAGAGAGAGAGAGAGAGAGAGAAGAGAGAGAGAGAGAGAGAGAGAGAGAGAGAGAGAGAGAGAGAGAGAGAGAGAGAGAGAGAGAGAGAGAGAGAGAGGTTTCTCATCGTTTTAAAAAATGTAAAAAATCAGAAAAAGCAAAACAGAAAGACACACACAAGAGGGCCACACAAATCAAGGCACTCAACAAGAAAATCAACAGAAACACAAGAAACATCTTCCACAAGAAATGGCCGTCATTTCATTGCAAGATTGTCAGTTAGGATGAAAAAGTTTCGTTGTTTTTAAAACTTTTTTTTTTATCAAGAAGCAGAATAACCAAAAATTTTAACAAGCTTAGCTTCGAAAGAACATCAGACCACGGCTTGTTGGCGGACTCTTCTTGCATTTGATCTGACTTTTTGACCCAATATCGGTGTGTTCAACATCGACTCTCACCTGTTCTGGAAAGACAGATTGAAAGAAAGAAAAGAGAGAGAGAGAGGAGGGAGAGAGAGAGAGAGAGAGAGAGAGAGAGAGAGAGAGAGAGAGAGAGAGAGAGAGAGAGAAGAGAGAGAGAGAGAGAGAGAGAGAGAGAGAGAGAGAGAGAGAAGGGAGAGAGAGAGAGAGTGAGGGAGAGAGAGTGTTAGAGAGAGAAGGGAGAGAGAGAGAGTGAGGGAGAGAGAGAGAGTGAGGGAGAGAGAGAGAGGGAGAGAGAGAGAGAGAGAGAGAGAGAGAGAGAGAGAGAGAAAAGGAGAGAGAGGGAGAGGGGGAGAGAGAGACGGGGGGGGGGGGGAAGAGAGAAGGAGGGATATATATATATAAATAATATATAAATATATTATACATATATATATAGAGAGAGAGAAAACAGAGAGAGACAGACAGACAAAGAGAGAGACATATGCCCCATGGTGCGGTTTTAAACATATCCCCCCAAAAAGTCCCAAAGGGAAACTTTTGGGGGGGCCCCAAAAAAAGAAAAAACCCAAAACCAAAAAAAAAGGTTTTTTCGCGAAAAAAACTTACCTCAAAAAAAACCCTTTTGAGTCTTTCCCCAAAAAAATGAAAGTCACTAACCTCCCCTCCCCCCCCCCCCCCCACCCCCCTCCCATCCCTTTGAGACTTTTTAAACCCCAAAGGGCCCCCTGTTTCGAACGCACGCAAAACATCTTGCGCACACTTTAAAAAAAACCCCTTCCGCCTTTCGGAAAAACAGGCCATCGTGTGCCCGTAGGAGCGGATGACAAGATTCTTAAAAAAGAAAGCATGCACACAGGTGTCGTGTTTAGACACCATCCCTGAGGGGGAACAAAAATGGATAGGCGCTGCACTTGTGGCGACGTGCTCTCCCGGGGAGAGAGAGCAGCCCGAATTTCACGCAGAGAAATCTGCTGTGACATAAAGTGGTATAAAATAAATTTAATGAAAATAAATAATCCAAAGGAAAAAAAAGAGATTTTGACCCTTCACCCCATCTCTAAAGGTCAGAGGTGATGTGACGGAACAAGGACTAAAGGGGTCTGAATGGTGACTGACCTTTCTCCTAGACACTAAGCCGTTTACGGAGGACAGTGGAACGTCGTGGGGGGGGGGGGGGGGTGGAGGGGGTGGATGCCAATATGGATGTGACTGAGAAATGAAGGATCTGTCCTTAACTGGAGCTTGTCTTTCGCTGTCACTAATCTTTGTTCTTAACTGCTGTTGACTCGTCCTTTAGTTTCGAGAAGACAGAAGAAGAAGAAGGAGTGGACAGAAGAGAAGAGGGAAGGAGAGAGAGAGGAAGAGAAGAGAGAGTGAGAGATAACAGAAAGAGAAGAGAGAGAGAAGAGAAGAAGAGACGAGGGGGAGGGAAGGAGATGAGAAAGAGAGAGAGAGAAACGAGACAGAGACAGAGACAGAGCAGAGAGAGTGATTGATAACCAGATAGATAGAAGATAAAGAGAGAGAGAGAAGATAGAAGATAGAGAGAAGAGAGAGATGAGATGAGAAGATGATAGAAGAAGAAGAAGATAGAAGATAGAAGAGAAGACAGAGAGACAGAAGAAGACAGACAGAAGAGACAGATAGAGACAGAAAGAAGACAGAAAAGAACACACAACACAAGACAACAGAGACAAAACAGAACAGAAGATCAGAAAAGACAATAAAAAAACATGAGATAGATAGATGTAGATAGATAGATAGATAGATGATAAGATAATTGATTTAATAGATAGATAGATAGACAGATCAGACAGAAAACAGAAGACAGACAGACAGACAGACAGACAGACAGAAGGAGGGAGAGGGAGAGAGAGAGAGGGAGAGAGACGAGAGAGGAGAGAGAAGTGGAGAGGAGAAGAGGGAGGAGGAGAGAGAAAGGAAAGGAAAGGATAGATAGAGAGAAACAGACAGGAGACGGCAGCACACAGACAGACAAGACAAAACAAGACACACAGACACTACAGCACAGAGAAGAACCAAAAAAACCCCAAACAAACCAGAAATAAGACCCTCCTCCATTCTGCAAACTGCTAATCAAATCATACAAACCGTTGGAGAACAGAGGTCTAAGCACCGCCCAAGAATGAACCGAGACACTTTGTTTTATCCACACAGTACAAAGGCAATCACAGCCCTCCACCCCTAAGGGCCCCACATGTATCCAATTAGCGTGGCCAGCTGGTCAATAAACAAACCCATGTGGTCATGGGGCTGGAATAATCAGCATGTATCACAATGGAGAAAAAAGAAACTTGAAAGCTTACGATGATGGCTCAAATGAGCATGAGGATGATGGCTTATTATGAAAAAAAAAAAAAAAAAAAAAAAAAAAAAAAAAAAATAAAAAAATATATATATATATATATATATATATAATATATATATATATAATCAAAGAAAAGCTCAGAGATGCGCTGAAAGTTGAGAATCTCTAATCCTTCCAGAGGTCCATGTTGTTGTTTTTTCTATACCTCAGTTTCAAGAGCTTTGAGGTTGATCAATGGTGAGATTTTTATTATTTTTTATTTTATTTATTTATTTATTCTTTTATATCGAGATAATGGGATAAGCACTCGTGTGCTTTTTTGACATCCAGTCCCCGCGTGTGTGCAGTTTTGTAAAGTCTGTCATCCGTTCCAACCGGCACACGATGGCCTACTCTTACGAAAAGCGAAACAGAATTTAACGTGTGTGCAAGATGTTCTGCGTGTGTTCGCAGACGGGATCTCGGTTTAAAGTCTCATCCGAAAGATTTGGGGGGGGGGGGGGGGGGGTGGGAGTGAGTGAGTGCACTGATGTTAATTCCAGAGGAAAAATCTCCTCAATGGGAATCGAACCCGGGTCGTCAAATTGCGAGCGCAATGTTCTGACCACTAGGCTATCCCGTTCCCCGATTTTGGCGTATGCGACCGTTTTTGCCCATACCATGAAGGTAGTGCGGATGGGATAGCTCGTGGTCAGAGCGCTCGCTTTCCCCCAGCCAATGTTAAGCACATCGAACGTGGTTGCCAATTTGATGGGTGACCATTTGCGGGCATTGGCTTCAGTACAGTTCCCCCAGTTCACCCAGCTGTAAATGGTACCTGCCCTCTTTAGGGTCAGGGAAGGTAAAGCAGCGAGGGAGAGGAGATGGGCGTCGCCCTAAACATGCTGGTCCCTTGAGGAGCTGAGGTCTCTAATGCCTCGCTCCCCTACGACCGCCTAGGTTATGGGACACCTTTACCTTTTATGAAGGTAACCGTATTCCACTTCGGGTGTGTGCTGGGGATGTTCGTGTTTTCGTAACCCAGCGAACGTTGACTTGCTTAATGTAACTTTAACATGTATAGTTGATTTTTTTGCATGTATATGAATTATACGCGAAGGGAATTAAGGTACTTGCAGGTCTGCATTTGAAGTTGACCTGGAAAAATCGTAAAAATCTCCATCCCTAAATTCACCAGACACCATTGGGATTCGAACATACGACTACATGGACCCATGGGATTAAAGTCAAACAGTCGTAATCCCCCAGCTATGATGTCCGCCAAACTACATTGAATAGGTGGGAAAAAAATGGAGAGGTTTATTTATTTTATTTTTTAATTTATTTCTCTATATTGAGGATAATGCGATACGCACACTTGTAGGTTTTTTTTTTACATCCAGTCCCTGTGTGTATGCAGTTTTCTAAATGTCATCTGTTCCCACCGGCACACAATGGCCTACTCTTACAAAAATCGGAACAGGATTTAATGTGTGTGCAAGATGTTCTGCGTGCATTCAAACACGGGGCCTCGGTTTATAGTCTCATCCGAAGGTTGGAGTATTATGTATGTCCGTCGTGTTTGACGATGACCTCCAAAACAGTAGAGGAGGCAGGTGCTGTTTCGTAAACTGGGCAGAAATTTGATTATAGTGGAGATGCCTTGCCCACAGCACATCCCCACTCTCTCGGCCAAGATGACATAAGGACAGTCAGCGTTGGAGATGTTCTCCCAAAGGCCAACTAGCCCCTTGGGCTGCAGCACATAAGGACTGTGCAAGTCAAGCCTCCTAGTCAGAGAGTCATAGTCGATCACTAAAAGACTAAGCTCTAAAGTGGCATTCCATGAGTGGGAAAGCCACTGATCATACAGCCTCGCACTTTGCTGTTGCCCCCAGCGTCAATGGTTTAATCAAAAACTGTGATAGGCCTAAAGCCCAGGCGCTGATATAGGTTGGAATACAATGTGTTTATAACAAGGAAGAAAAAGGAACCGGAAAGGTAAAGAGAAAAAAGATAGAAAGTTTAACATCACTAAGAATTAATGGACTTTAATCAAATAAAATCAGACAAAACTGAAACATAACATAAAATCAGAGAGAAGAGAGAGAGAGGAGGAGAGAGAGAGGGAGAGGAGAGAGAGAGAGAGAGAGAGAGAGAGAGAGAGAGAGAGAGAGAGAGAGAGAGAGAGAGAGAGAGAGAGAGAGAGAGAGAGAGAGAGAGGGAGAGGAGAGAGAGAGAGAGAGAGAGAGAGAGAGAGAGAGAGAGAGAGAGAGAGAGAGAGAAGAGAGAGAGAGAGAGAGAGAGAGAGAGAGAGAGAGAGAGAGAGAGAGAGAGAGAGAGAGCTAGAGAGAGACAGAGAGTCCTAGACAGTAAAACAGAGAGATACAAAACAAACACACACATAATTATTTGCAGAAATATAGAATATCGAAGAGTGAACGAGGACAGGGAACATATGAACTTATAATGACGTGTAAACACACACACACACACACACACACAACACACACACACACACACACACTCACACACACACACACACACACACCCACACAACACACACACACAAACAAACACACACACACACACACACATACAACTACATACATACATACATACATAAACATCAACATACATCATCATACATACATACATACATACATACATACTACATACAACATACATACATACATCATACATACATACATACATAACATACATACATACATACATACACAACATACCGCACACACACACACACACAAACACACACACACACACATACACACACAACACACAACACAACACACACACACACACAACACACACACACACACACACACACACATACAAACATACAACACACACACATATTCTTCAAACAAAAACAGGAAAAATATTGCCTGGAACAAAAGGAAAACTAATCAAGCGGCAAGTACAAAGGAAAGAGAGAGCTCCCCTAGGGATATACTAATTAACGCCGCCAGCAAAAATGTCTTTTGCCCCAAAAACTTTGGATGTAAAATTAAGTGCTAGAGAGAGGGAGGTTTGGGGGAAAGGGTGATGGTAGTAGTTATAAAAGAATGAAGAGGAAGTGAGTTGTCCAAATTAAACGTAGAAAAGTTAAAAACTAATACTGTATAGATGTACTTCTCTACAATCCTTCTAAGCACAAACTAAACCCCAAACACAAACAAACAAAAGGTATTGAAGAAAAAACAATCCTAAAGAAACAATGCGTGCTTATTGGCATGATTAGGAAAAGACTCGTTGACATCTCTTACAAAGACCACATCACTAACGAGGAAGTGAAAATCAGAATCGGTCAAGCCATCGGGCCCTTTGAAGATCTCCTGACCACAGTCAAAAAACGCAAACTGAAGTGGTATGGGCACGTCGCAAGATCAACAGGGCTTGCCAAGACGATTCTGCAGGGAATTGTGCAAGGCGGGAGAAGGAGAGGCAGGCAGAGAAAGAGATGGGAGGACAACATCCGAGAGTGGACGGGCCTCAGGCTGAGTGACACCCTGAGAAAGGTCGAGGACAGAGGGAAATGGAGAGAGCTGGTTGCAAGGTCTTCCCTGGCGCCCCTACGGTCTAAACAGACAAAGGGATAGAAAAAGAAGAAGGGAAGAAGGAAAAGACTGTCTTACAGGGAACAGTGTAAAGGAGGGAGACGAAGAGGCAGACAGAGAAAAACGATGGGAAGACATCATCAGAGAGTGGACTGGCTGAACACCACAGAAAGCTGGTTGCAAGAACCTCAATGGTGCACACCCCAACGGTCCTCAAGACTTCGGTATAGGTAATGATGAAGTGAAGGAAAAAGAAAAAGAACTATTTTGGACACGTCATGAGACATCAGAGCTGCCATGAAACGAAGACTGTGGACCAGGGCAAAATGGAGGGCAAGTGACCATACGAAGACCACACACTTCCTACGTAGAAGACATGGCCAAGGACAGAAGACAGAAGGGGATGGAGACAGATATTTATTTATTTATTTATTATTTATTCTATTATATCAAGGATACTAGAATAAGCATTCGAGTGGGGTTTTTTTACATCCAGTCCCCGTGTATATGCAATTTTGTCAATTTTGTCATCTGTTCCCACCGGCACACGATGGCCTACTCTTACGAAAAGCGGAACAAGATTTGACGTGTGTGTGTGTGTGTGTGTGTGTGTGTGAGGGGGGGGGGGAGACTGTACTGAAGCCAAGGCGCGCAAACGGTCACCCATCCAAGTGGTACTTACACACAACAACGCTGCTTA
>CM060343.1:24962261-24967261 GCA_030674155.1 Stramonita haemastoma
GTGGGAACAGGTGACATTTACAAAACTGCATACACACACGGGGACTGGATGTAAAATAAAAAGCACATGAGTGCTTAATCCATAGTCCTCGATATAAAAGAATAAAAAATAATAAATAGATAAAACCGTTTTAGAAGTAACGATAACTTGAAAGGAGGTACGAAAACATTTTTTTTTAAGAAAGAAAAGCAAAGTAAACAAAGAATTAGATAAGTGGAGAAAAAAATATGAAAAATATTGTCATTTTTTTTAAAGTAAAAAAAGTAAAACATATTTCAGAGACGTAAACTATTGGAGAATGAAAAACTAAAAAAAAAAAAAAACACCATAGCAGGGTAGTGTAACAACACTAAACAATCTTTTATTAATGAAAAGAAGTAATAAAAAAAAAATTCAAAAACGAGATTGGCCATATTGAAATAGAAGTTCTTCCTTCTCAAAACCTCTTCATTATAGCAAGAAAAGAACTTAGAGACAAAAATAGACACAAAACCCCGAAAAAGACATAATCAAGGTATGTATAATAATAACGTTAAACATTTATTAGAAATGTGAACAGACATAAGGAAGAGGAGAAACCATAGTGCAAAAGCTGATACTGAAAAGAAAGGAAATAGCGACACACACACACACACACACACACCACACACACACACACACACACACACACACACACACACACACACACACACACACACACACACACACACACACACACACACACACACACACACACACACACACACACATAGAGGATAGCCTAGTGGTCAGAACATTGCCCTCGCAATTTGACAACCCGGGTTCGATTCCCATTCGATGGGATTTTTTTCCCCTGGAGTTAACATCAGTGCTGACTCCACTCCGTCCAAAAGTCCATCGGATGAGACTATAAACCGGGGCCCTGTGTGTGAACATACGCAGAACATCTTCTGCACACATTAAATCATATTCCACTTTTCGTAAGAGTAGGCCGTTGGGTGCCGTGGGAACAGATGACGAGATTTACAAAACTGCATCACACGGGGACTGGATGTAAAAAAAAAAGCACATGAGTGCTTATTTTATTATCCTTGATAAAAAAGAATGAAATAAAAAAAATCACACACACACACAAACACACAAACAAACAAACAAACAAACACTCTCTGAATCAAACGTTGAACAAAACAACACACAAACAACATTTCAAACCTTTTGACGAAAAAATCTGCCCGAATACTCAAAACTCTCTTTCTCTCTTTCTTGTTCCTTGTCCGAGATATTAAAACGAAATTGTCCTCTACTCCTTCTTTAGAAAAATCAAAATTCGAGCCAAAAACAGAAGAAAGACGAAATTTTCAATTTTTTTTTGCTTCCCGAAAAAAAGCAACAAAAGACTCGTTTCTCAACTTTTGAACAACTTGTGTAAAATATCAAACTATCACTTCGAAACCTGACGTGCGACTAGAATTCGGTCTTGGTGAATATGTCTGTCAGGCTGGTTGGTTAGTTGGTTGGTTGGTTCCAGAGAAAATGGTTCCGTCGTCTGTAAAGTCAGGAGTTCTTCTGATTCGTGGTGGACTGTGGGATGGTAAAAGGAAGATCGTTAATGCCTGCGCTCTGTTATATTCTGTCGCTCTCTCCCCACCCACTCGAGGTGTGTATGCTTTATCCATCCATCCCCCTCCCTCCCCCCCTCCTCGCTCCCTCTCTCTCTCTTTTCTCTCTCTCTCTCTCTCTCACTCGCCTTGTCCTTCTCTTCCTTTGCCTTCCTGCGTGTCGTGTGTGTGTGTAGCTGCTAAGGGAGGGTCTACTGACTGACTGACTGACTGACTAAGAAAGAGAGAGAGAGAGAGAGAGAGAGAGAGAGAGAGAGAGAGAGAGAGAGAGAGAGAGAGAGAGAGAGAGAGAGAGAGAGAGAGGAGAGAGAGAGAGAGAGAGAGAGAGAGAGAGAGAGAGTTTGTTCGTCTATTTGTTTATGTCTGTCTTTGTCATACTCTGTCTCTGTCTCTGTTTGTTGCTTCTTTGTCTGTTTGTGCCTTTGACTGTCTGTGTCTGTCTGTCTGTGTCTCGGTTTGTCTGTTTCTCTGTCTGTCTGTTTCTCTGTCTCTGTGTCTGTTTCTCTGTGTGTATGTGTCTCTGTCTGTGTCTTTGTGTCTCTGTTAGTTTTTCTGTCTGTTTCTCAGTTTGTATGTTTTTTCTGTCTATTTCTCTGTGTGTTTGTGTCTTTGTCTGTGTCTCTGTCTGTGTCTCTGTTTGTGTCTCTGTTGTCTCTGTCTGTGTCTCTGTCTGTCTGTTACTGTGTCTCAGTCACTTTCTGTCTGTTTATCTGTCTGTATCTCTTTCTGTTTTCTCTGTCTGTCGTTTTCTCTGTGTGTCTGTCTCTATCTGCTTCTCTATCTGTGTCTCTGTCAGTCTGTTTCTCTTATGTGTCTCTGTCTGTGTCTGTGTTTCTGTCTGTCTGTTTCTGTCTGCGTCTCTGTCTGTGTCTTGTGTGTGTGTACCTCTGTCTAGTCTCTGTCTGTTTCTCTGTGTGTGTCTCTGTGTGTCTGTCTGTGTTCCTGTGTCTCTGTTGTGTCTCTGTCTGTGTCTCTGTGTGTCTGTATGTGTTTCTATGTCTCTGTCTGTGTCTCTGTCTGTGTCTCTGTGTGTATGTCTGTGTTTCTGTGTCTCTGTATGTATGACTGTGTCTCTGTCTGTGTTTGTTCTCTGTCTGTATTGTCTGTGTCTCTGTCTGTCTGTGTCTCTGTACTGTCTGGTATCTTCTGTCTCTGTCTGCTGCGTCTCTGTGTGCCTGTGTCTGTTTGTTTGTGCGTGTGCGTCCCCCCCCCCTCTGTCTGTCTGTGTTTCTGTCTGTGTCTATGTCTGTCAGCATCTCTTAGCTCTGTCTGTCTGTCTGTCTCTGTATAAACAAGCCTAGGCCCTAGAAGAGTGGTCGACGCCTTTGAATTTCTATCCCATTGTCCATAAAGTTGTGGGTTCAAACCTCGGCAGTCGAGAATAGTGAAATCGCAAGCGTTGAATTTGTACATTGCCCTTAGACCTCTCAAAGTGCAGACCTGCCAGTGCATTCACTCAGTCCATGTATAAACTGTAAGCAGAAGATAAGATGTGCACGTTAAAGATCCTGCACTTCATGTCAGAGTTTGGTACGGTGCGCTATGGCAAGACTAATATACCCAGTACGCAGCATGTACCTTACGATGGAAGGGCTTCGTCAGGTTTAATTCATGCTGAAAAAAAAAGTATAGGACATTTTTTTTATTTCCGCCTTTCTGTCCGTTTGTCTGTCTGTCTGTCTGTCTATCAGTCTGTTGGTCTGTTTTTTTCTTCTTGTTCTTCTTGTTCTTGTTCTTCTTGTTCTTGTTCTTTTTTTCTTTTTGTTGTTGTTGTTGTTGTTGTTGTTGTTGTTGTTCTTGTTCTTGTTCTTGTTCTTTTTCTTCTTCTTCTTCTTCTTCTTCTTCTTCTTCTTCTTCTTCTTCTTCTTCTTCTTCTTCTTCTTCTTCTTCTTCTTCTTCTTCTTCTTCTTCTTCTTCTTCTTCTTCTTTGCAATTCCCAATTCTTCTTTGCAATTCTTTTTCGCAATTCTTTTTCGCAATTCTTCTTGTTCTTCGCTATTCTTCTTCACAATTCTTCTTTGTAGTTCTTCTTCGTAATTATTTGCAATTCTTCTTCGCAAGTTTTTGCAATTTTTGTCGCAGTTCCTCTTTTACTTGGTCTTCTTTCTCTTAATTCTTGATTGCAGTTCATTTTTTTTGCAATTTTTCTTTGTCTTCAACAACAACAAACAACAACAGCAACAACAGCAACAACAAGAACTGCAACAACAAGAACAAAATCAACTACACGGGATTCGAACCTGCGACCTCCTAGCTGGTAACTCAACGTGCCAACCATTGCGGCATGGTTTGAGGTGAAATAAAGATATCCTGTCACTTACTTTTCCAGCCTTGCCTTTCTCTCTGTTTCTCTGTCTGTCTGTCTGTTTGTCTTAGTATCTGTCAGTCTCTTCCTCTCTCCCTATTTTGTTTAGCTTTATTAGAAGACCCTCATGCCACACATTGTCAAAAGCTTTCTGAGAATCTACAAAGCAGCAATAGAGTCTTTTAGTTTTTACTTTTAGTACCTTATCTATTAAGTTGTTAAGTAGAAAAATATGATCCGTAGTTCTGCATGTTTTCCTGAATCCAGCTTGTTCTCTGACAATACTATTGTTATTTTCTAAATGTTCGGATATTCTATGATTTAGTATTTGACAAAAAAGTTTCCCTATAGTGTTTGTTAATGTGATGCCTCTGTAGTTTTCCGGGTTATATGTGCATCCACTTTTATAGATAGGAACATTCACTCCCACTTTCCAGTCCCAGGGATATATACCCGTTTCTAACACTAAATTGAAAATATCTCGCATTGTCTCTATAATACTCGATGAAGCTGATTTAATCATTTCATTTGTTATTCCATCCTTTCCTGGCGATTTGTTATTTTTAAGTCTTTTGATTGTTTTTTGTAATTTCCTCTGTTGTGATTTGCTTATCTAAGAGTGGGTTATCAGTTATTTTCAATTTTTCGAACATGATTTGTACTTGCTTTTTGCGTTCTGGATCTATTTGCGGCTCTTTTCCTACAAGTGTTTTTAAGTGTCCAGTCCACTTACTGTTACTAATATGATTTTGATGTTTCAATCCATCATCTTCGCTTTCTTTTAATTTTTGTAAAGTTTTCCACAGTATACTTGGATCTTCTTCGATGGCATCATGTAGTTGCAATACTAACTTTTTTTTGAAGATTTTATTTATATTTTTTATCAAAGTATTGTACTGTTTTCTTTTTTGAAAGTATTTCTGCCGAAGTTCAACTTTATATGGAGTTCTGTTCATTGCATTTAGTAAAGATTTTACTTCTTTTCTCGTACTTGTACATTCTGAGTCAAACCATTTTTTATTGCGTTTAATTCTTCTTAAAGGTTTTGACTTTCTGGTCTTCAAGCTTAATTTTGCCACTTTGATAAAGATATCAGA
>CM060343.1:24972261-24974761 GCA_030674155.1 Stramonita haemastoma
TCTCCTCTCTCTCTCTCTCTCTCTCTCCCCTCTTTTTTCTCTCTCTCTCTCTTGTCTTCTGTCTCTCTGTTCTCTCTGTCTGTCTGTCTGTCTGTCTGTCTGTCTTTATCTCTCTGTCTTTGTCTCTGTCTTTCTTTCTCTCTTTCTCTATCCGTCCCTCATTCTCTGTCTCTATATTATCTATATCTATGTATGTATCTATCCATCCATCCATCCATCATCTCTGTATCTCTAGCGTATCTGTATCTATGTGTCTCTATGATTTGTATGTATGTATGATGCATATTATGTATGTATGTATGTATGTATTATGTATGTATTATGTATCTATCTATCTATCTATCTATCTATCTATCTATCTATCTATCTATCTACTATCTTTTCTGTGAGAGTGTGTATACGTTGTATATGTACGTGCAAAAATCTTACACTGGAGCCAGCGTGGGCACGCTTGCGCTGCGTGCGTGCGTGCGTGCGTGTGTGCCTGCGTGTGGTGCGTTGTATTTCCGACTCGGTTTTTAGTGCAGACTTCTCCGCTGTGCGTTCCTTACTGCGCTCTGGTCTGGTCTGCTGTGGTCTGGTATTGCGACGTAGCGATATTGGTCGCGCGCGCGGTGCATTTCTGATTCTACATAATTATACAGTTTGTGTGTGTTGTGTGTGTGTGTGTGTGTGTGTGTGTGGTTTGGGTGTGTGATGTGTGTGTGTGTGTGTGTGTTTGTGTGGTTGTGTGTGTGGTGTGTGTGGTTGTGTGTGTGTGTGTGTGTGTGTGTGTGTGTGTTGTGTGTGTGTGTGTGTGTGTGTGTGTGTGTGTGTGTGTGTGTGTGTGTGTGGTGTGTGTGTGTGTTTGTGTGTGTGGTTGTGTGGGTGTGTTGGTGTTGGTGTGTGTGTGTGTGTGTGTGTGTGTGTGTGTGTGTGTGGTTGGAAGAGTGTGTGTCTGTGTGTGTGGGTTTGTTGTGTGTGTGTGATGTAGTGCTGGTGCGTGCGTGTGTGTGTGTGTGTGTGTGTGTGTGTGTGTGTGTGTGTGTGTGTGTGTGTGTGTGTGTGTGTGTGTGTGTGTGTGTGTGTGTGTGTGTGTGTGTGTGTGTGGTGTGTATGTGTGGTTGTATGTGTGTGTGTAGTGTGTGTGTTGATGTGTGTGTGTTTGTGTGTGTGTATGTGTGTGTTGTGTATGTGGTTGTGTGTGTGGTGTTTGTGTTGTGTGTGTGTGTGATTTGTTGTGTTGTGTGTGTGTGTGTGTGTGTGTGTGTGTGTGTGTGTGTGTGTGTGTGGTGTGTGTGTGTGTGTGTGTGTGAATGTATGTGCGAATGTGTGTACGTGTGTGTTAAGTTTGTTTTTTGGTTTGTAGTTTACAATTCCGTATTAGCGTTTGAGCTCTCAAGTGCGAATGTGGAATTGTCAATGTATGTATTTTATTGGATTGTAGGGTGAGGTATTGCGGTGAAGGGGAGTGGTTGTGATGTGTAGTGTGGGTGTAGGTCTAGGGTTGAGGTGGTGGGAGTTGTGGGGTAGGGGTGGGGTGTGGTGGGTGGTGGTGTGGTGTGGTGTGTGGTGGGTTGGGTGGGGTGTAGTGTAGTGTAGTGTAGTGTAGTGTAGTGTAGTGTTGTAGTGTAGTGTAGTGTTAGTGTAGTGTAGTGTAGTGTAGTGTAGTGTAGTGTAGTGTAGTGTAGTGTAGTGTAGTGTAGTGTAGTTGTAGTGTAGTGCATAACATGTCATCTCACGTCAGAATTCTCTATGTACATTTTGGGCGACGTTTGCTGACGCTCGCCCCCCCCCCCTTCCCCCCCCCCCCCCCCCATCCCGTCCCCCACCACACACTCCCCTCTCAAAAACAAAAAAAATATGTAAAAAGAACTGCTCAAGTATTGTGTCCATGTATATAAAAACAATTCTTTTTTCGCACCTTGCCTATAAGTACTTCTTTCTAGAAAAAGTTGAATCCTCCTCTTGTTACCGTGGGCTCTTTAACGTGGGCTAAACACTTCATGCACTCTGTTGTTGTTGTTGCTGTTGTTGTTGTTGTTGTTGTTGTTGCTGATGTTATTATCTGTTGTTCACTTCAGCACCCTAAGGGTTATTCCACAATAAACACTCGTGTCTGTCTCACCCCTCCCAGCTGGGAATTACTTTTATTTGTTATTTATTTATTTTATTTGTTTTATTTTTATTTTATTCTTTTATAATCGAAGATAATAAAATAAGCACTCATGTGCCTTTTTTTCATCCGGTCCCCGTGCGTATGCAGTTGTGTAAATATTGTCAACTGTTCCCACCGGCACAGAATTGCCTACTCTTACGAAAAGCGGAACAGGATTGATAGTGTGCGCAAGATATTCTACGTGCGTTCGCACACGGGGCCTCGGTTTACAGTCTCATCCGAAAGACTTTTTGGGGAGAGTGGAATCAGCACTGGTGTTAACTCCAGGAGTAAAATCCCCTTTACCGGGAATCGAACTCGGGTCGTCAAACTGCCGGCGCAATGTTCTAACCATTAGGCTAT
>CM060343.1:24989761-24997261 GCA_030674155.1 Stramonita haemastoma
TACTACACTACACTATTATCCTGTCAGGGTCAACCATTGGCCGCAAACGAAAGATGATGTCTTATCGTGTTCGCACGATTATAATTCGCATTTCTGTGCCAGACATCTATATTTATAGTCTCACCCCACAAGACTTGAAAAAAAAGAATAGACACAGAACGGATTCCGATTCCTGGTCACCCTTCCTCCACTACCCTCCCTCTCTCTCTATCCCTCCTTCCCACCTCCCCCCTTACCCAACCCTACTCCTCCTCTCCCACCCCTCCCCCGCTGTACCCTCCCCCTCCCCCACCCCTCCCTAATTCTTACCTTGCCAGTATACCCCCTCCCCGTCCCTCTTCATTCCTCCCAAGCCACTCCCGATGCAAGTTGATGTAATGACTTTTCCAATTCTGTAAAAAAAAAAAAAAAAAATTTAAAAGACACCTTTCAAATATAGCCCAGTGCAGAACAGTAACTGTTTTATTTATGTATTTATTCATTATTTATTCATCTATTTATTTATTTATTTATTTAATCATTCATTTATTCGTTTATTTATTAATTTATTTATATGTTTATTTATTCATATCGAACATAATGGAATAGGCACTCGTGTGCTTTTTTTACATCCAGTCCCCGTGTGTATGCAGTTTTGTACATCTTGTTGTTGTTGTTAAAGTTGTTGTTGTAATTGTTGTTGTTATAGTTGTTGTATAATATTGTTGTTGTTGGACGTTCCCTAACTCAACCTTGCTGGAGGTCACACCCATAACAAGGACTTTGTCTCTCTCTTCCCCACAAGGGATCCAATGAGTGTGAGACTGCAAGTATACACCATTACGGCCTCTGAGGCTGGCGGGGCTATCAATAACATGACTGGGTTGGAAGCGTACACTGAACAAGAAGTAAAAGAACCCACGGCAACAAGGGGGTTGACCCTGGCAAAATTCTGTAGAAAAAAAGCCACTCTGATAGTGAAACAAAACACAGTTGCAGACAGGGAAAAAGAAAAAAAATGGGTAGGCGCTGCACTTGTGGCGACGCGCTCTCCTCGCTCGGGGAGAGAGAGCAGCCCGAATTTCACGCAGAGAAATCTGCTGTGACATAATAATGTGGTACAAAATACAAAAATACAAAAGTCTGTCTGCGTGACCGTTTCCATGTACCTCTTCAGCGTGCACAGTCAAGCTTCAACTTCAGAGAATACCCAAGGAGTGGAAACGTCCTGTTTTAAATTCTGAAGTATGGTGGAAACAGTCTCGCTGTAAGGTACCGTCTAGGATGAAGCTTCAATCACCGCTTGGACCTCTGACGAAGGCTCATCCAGGAGCCGAAACTTCAGTGAGGTTAAGCCAAAGGCATAGTCCTTACTCAAAATAGGCTATAAATGCTGATACTGAAAGAGATTATTTTCTAGATTTTTTTATACTGAATCTTTGATAAAGCATTTTATATTAGTGATGGAGAAATAGTAATTGGTTGTCTGTACTTGTTTTCAACTTCAATTTTTTTATTTATTACAAATATGGAGATATTGTTTGATTTAAAACAAAAGAACTAGAAAAACCAGAAAAGTTGGTCTCAAAAGCTAGAGACAAACACAATTTTCATGAAAATGTGATCTCTGATAATCGTCAGAGTGGGTAAAAAAAAGAAAAAAAAAAAAAAAGAAAAGACACAGCTCAAGATGTCCTTCAGTTTCTTCCCACATTGATCAAGAACTGCTCAGATTTGATTGATTGCGCTAAGAAGTGTCTGAGATTACATTTCAAGAAATATCAAACATGCACTCGTATGCACACACATGCACGCTCGCGCACTGTATGAGCGCTGAGCGCATCATCTGAATCTGCGTCATTCTCGTTCAGATCTCTCTGTCTCTCTGTGTCTCTGTCTCTGTCTGTCTCTGTCTCTGTCTCTCTGTGTCTCTCTCTCCCTCTCCCTCTTTCTCTCTCTCATTGTATACACACACACACACACACACACACACACACACACACACACACACACACACACATATATATATATATATATATATATATATATATATATATATATATATATATATATATATATATATATATATATATATATATATGGGGGGGTCTGTGTGGGGGTCTGTGTGGGTGCGGGTGGGTGGTTGGGTGGTTGGGTGTGGGTATGGGTGCATGCATATGTGCATGCTTGCTTTCTTGCAGTAGTGGGTTCAAACCTCTCAAGTTGTGGAAAGAGTAAAAAATGGCAGTATTTGCAATCTCTTGGGTTCATTACCGTGCAAACCTGCCGATGCGTCACTTCTGTTCTAGCGGGTCTGAATCTCCTAGTCATCGGCAGCAGTAATAAAGGGAAAGTTTTCAACCTTGATTCAGTTACGTGCAAACCTGCCAGTGCCTCGTTTCTGTTCATCAAGTTTGAATTTCTCAGCCTCCCCACGTGGAGATGCAGGGACCTGTCAGTATAAACAGCATCTCCACTTTCAGGAAATTCTATGATAGGAATTCTCCTCTTTTCTATCCCTCTCTTTCTTTCTGCCGTGTTCCTTTTCTTCCTGTCACTTTCTTCTTGTCTATTATCTGCCTTCTTGGTCCATTTGGGGGGCGGATAGCCTAGTGGTCAGAACATTGCGCTGGCAATTTGACGACCCGGGTTCGAGTCCGGTCGAGGAAATTTTCTTCCTGGAGTTAACATCAGTGCTGACTCCACTCTCCCCAAAAGTCCTTCGGATGAGACTTTAAACCGAGGCCCCGTGTGCGAACGCACGCAGAACATCTTGCGCACACGTTTAATCCTGTTCCGCTTTTCGTAAGAGTAGGCCATCGTGTGCCGGTGGGAACAGATGACAATATTTACAAAACTGCATACACACGGGGACCAGATGAAAAAAAGCACATGATTGCTTATTCTGTTATCCTCGATATAAAAGACTAAATAAATAAATAAATAAATAAATAAATAAATAAATAAATAAATAATAAATAAATAAAATTCTCCTGCCCTTTTTTCCCCAGAAAGTCTTAAAAGAAAACAGTTTTGTCCCTTGCCAAAGTCGGATGCACTGGGCCTGACTTTTCAGACGCTTAACGCCAGCGCAACACAGTTTCGCTCCTATGACTGACAACAATAGTTGCTGTCTGAGCGTTCGACGAAGAAGTGAAGAAGTTTGTAAATAATGTGTTTGTTTCCCTACGAATAGTAGGTTTTTTTCTAGAGATTTCAACTCAATAGAATGTTTCTCCATGTTCTTCTCCATGCTCTAAATAGGTGCTGTACACTGCACAGTGGTTTTATCGTCTCATCCGAAAGACAAGCTCCCAGACCGCCACTCAAGGTTTAAAGGATGAGGGGAAAGTCCGGGCTCAAACAAGGAATGGAACTTGCAACTTCTCGTTTTCAAGATAAGAGCATCACCGCTCGAACACCGACCCCCTTCATTCGCAGATTTCTTGATAGATAATTATGGTGTCACCTATCCTTTAGTCTTGTACATCATTGGGGCACCACTACAGATTTTGCAGCCAGCTTCCTCCACTCCCCACGGTCCTCAGCTTTTCGTAGCAAATCGTTCTATTCAAGGCCTGTCCACTCTCTGATGTTGTCTTTCCCATCGTTTTCTCTGTCTGCCTCTTCGTCTCCCTCCTTGTGCTGTTTCCTTGTAGGACTGTCTTGGCCAGTCCAGATGTTTGTGTGACGTGCCCGTACCACTTTCGTTTGTGCTGGTTTGTTTATTGTTGTTGTTTTTTGTTCTTATCATTGCAGTCAGAAGCTCTTCATATGGTTTTGATGGCATTTTTGATTCTAGTTTTTCACTTCCTCATTAGTGATGTGATCTTTGTATCAGATACCAAGCACAGCGCACAAATTCAGCATCAATCAGTCAAGAGTGCTATATAAAGCGCGCTCTTTCCTTTTACTTATTCCAAGTGTGGTCAGTTCCTGCTAATATTAGCACCAGTTGACACATCTGGGCTGGGGTAGAATGGATTAATTGGCAGCTGAGAGGAGCTGAAGGGGGGGGGGGGGGGGAGGAAACTGACAGCTGTGCAAGGAGTTAACAAAAGCATCTCTTCTCCATTGCCTGTATCCATCTTTCAGTGTCTGCAGTTAGGGTCTACGTTTTACATGCGTACAAAAATAGGGACATGACCAGGGAACGCATCAGTCTGATCTTGAAGCTGATAGCGGTGTTCTTGTCGCTCCAGACGTGATGCATCATCTAAGAAAGGATTCGCACGAGGTATTATTTCCTCAGTCAAAAGAAAACTCAAGGAAAGCAGAAAACGAAACGCTATCATCAAAAACCGAATGACAACACAATTTTCACCCAAATTCGATAAATGAAGAATGATGGTTTGAGAGCACACACACACACACACACACACACACACACACACACACACACACACACACACACACACACACACACACACACACACACACACACACACACACACACACACACACACACACACACACACACACACGGTTTGAAGAGAGAGAGAGAGAGAGAGAGAGAGAGAGAGAGAGAGAGAGAGAGAGAGAGAGAGAGAGAGAGAGAGAGAGAGAGAGAGAGAGAGAGAGAGAGAGAGAGAGAGAGAGAGTAGACAGACAGACAGACAGACAGACAAACAAACAGACAGATACAGAGGGACAGAGAAAGACAGTTAGTCAGACAGAGAGACAGAGATCGAGATAGAGGACGAGAAACAGACGGAGAGAGATGAGGGGGTGGGGGGAGACAGAGGCAGACAGCAGAGAGAGAGTGGGCGAAAGACAGAGATAGGCAGAGACAGACAGCAGAGACGCTGAGAGAGAGAGAGAGAGAGGAAGAGAGAGAGAGAGAGAGAAGAGAGAGAGAGAGAGAGAGAGAGAGAGAGAGAGAGAGAGAGAGAGAGAGAGAGAGAGGAACAGAGACAAAGAAACAGAGACAGAGAGAGAGAGTAGGAGAGAGAGAGAAGTCAGAGACAGAAGCAGACAGACAGACAGACAGACAGACAGACAGACAGACAGACAGACGGACAGAAATTGCAGGGTGCCCCAAAAAGTTCTTCAAACATTCATTAAGAAGTGCTCAGATTTAATCGACTGCGCCAAGAACTGTCAGTGATTTCATTTGAGAACTGTCAAACACGCGCATGCGCACGCGCGCGCGCGCACGCGCGCGTGCGCACGCACGCACGCACACACACACACACACACACACACACACACACACACACACACACACACACACACACACACACACACAGAGTCTTTTGGATGAGACGATTAACCGAGGTCGCGTGTGCAACACACATTCGGTGCATTTAAAAGAACCCACGGCAACAGGAGAGTTATTCCAGAAAAAAAATTCTTCAGGAAAAAGCCGCTCCAGATGCTCACAATTGTCATTTTTAAAATGTAAGTCTGCAATAGAAAAAATGGCTTCTAACCAAAAGTCTAAGGAAAAGGTAAAAGCAGCCCCTTATGTATGCAGGCATTGGGGAGTGAGATGTCAGAGACCTCAGTTTCTCTAAGGGGCCAGCATCTTGAAGGGCGGTGCCCATCTTCTTTCCCTCACTGCTTTACCTTCCCTGACCCTAAAGAGGGCAGGGTACCCATTTACAGCTGGGTGAACCGTGGGACTGTACTGAAGCCAAGGTGCACAAACGGTCACCTACACACTTGGTAACCACGCTCAATGCTGCTTAACCTTAGCTTGGGGAAAGCGAGTGCTCTGACCACTGAGGTATCTTGATACTCAAACGAAACCTTTCAATAACACCAGAAAATTGAACAAACACCAGCCGCTATGGCGCAGTAGTAAGCTCCTTGGATTACGTCCTGAAGAGTCGCAGGTTCAAATCCCATATCAGTCATAGGGATTTTTCGGGCTCCGGCCGGCTCCTACCCAGAGTGAGTTTGCGTGCTACGGGCTTACCGGGAAGACTGGAACCACACAGTCAAGCTTCATCAATGTTATTTTGAGAACTTTGCTTAAATTATCTGACCAACACTGCAGATGTCTGTATCTCTCGGGCCCGGTTGACGCCGGGATATATTATGATAGTGAGCGTAGAGTACAGCCCTGTCACGTTGTCTCAAAACAAATAAAGTGACCTAGTAGCATTGTCTCTTCATCCTCATCATCATTGACCATCATGTCTTAAAGGAAAATTATCTTCGATTCGGTGTTGATGAGGCAGCAACATTTTTTTTTAAAAAAAGATAAACAAGCAAACGGAAACGGTTAAGAACAGAAGAGCTGGATAAGGGAGAAACCCCAGTGAGGAAAAAGCAGTCATTGAGAAATGCTAGCACACTTTCTGTTCACTCTCCTCCTTGACATTAGGAGAATGTCAGTTTTTTTCAGAGCCAGAAAATCTGGGCTACTTTTGTTTCAGAAGTCAATCTTTTTCGTAAATTTATATACTTTTAAAAAAATATATATTTCTAGATCTGTAGTTCTTGTTAATTTTTGCCCTGTTTGAACATGCCACAGCTTTTACGATATAAGCAATGTACTCTTTTTTTTATTAGTCTAATTACTGTTTATTTCATCTATTCATTTATTTTTTTGTTATGTTGTTGTTCTTGTGTTGTTGTTTCTCTTCTAACAATTGTCTGTTAGGGAGGTTTTTTGTTTAGTTGTTTTTTTTAATGTTATCTCCATGTACTTTTATTCATCATTTTCCAGAAATTTTAATTTCTGCACAGCGCACAAATCCAACATCACTCAGTCAAGAGAGTTAGTTACATTTAGCAAGGCCTCCCCTTTTCACCTAAGTCCAAGTCTGGTCAGTTCCTGCTATCATTAGTAACGGCAGGCCCAAACTGGGCTCGTACGGCATGTAATAGTTAGCAGCTAAGAGAGGGTGAAAGTGGGGAATCTGACAGCTGTGTCTGTTAAATCTTGTAAATAATTATTTTTTTGTTCTACGTATAGCGTCAATTTCAATGTTGCCTTTTTCAATTATAGTCAACAATAAAACCAGGACTGAACAAAAGAGAAATTATATTAACAATAGCCAAGAAGAAGAACATATCATTCTGGTCAGAAAATTGTTTTGATTAACTATTTGCTATGGCACATCAGAAACGTAACTTTTCTCATTCGAAAAAAAAGTCAGAAAAGATGTTGAACATTTTTTTACACTGTAGGGCAAATCTTTCAGAATGAATGTTGCCCAGTATTTTTGTTTTGAATAAGCAAGTCCTAAATCTGAAGTTTTCATCATTTTTGTGTTCTGTCTGATTTTGTAGAAAAGTCTTTATTACGAGAAAACACAAGGGATTTCAAGCTGGTGGTTCATTTATGAATAGATTTCCAGCAGATGGAAAAATAACCAAACCGAATAAAAAGGTATTATAATTATCTCAATTATGTATGGTGGCCCAAGCCCGATGTATTAAAAACTTTTCATGTTTAGTGTTCAATGTTCAGTGTTCCTCCTCTCCTCCTCTCTCTCTCTCTCCTCTCTCTCTCCTCCTCTCTCTCTCTCTCTCCTCTCTCTCTCTCTCTCTCTCTCTCTCTCTTTATTT
>CM060343.1:25012261-25014761 GCA_030674155.1 Stramonita haemastoma
GTACACAGCCTGTTGTAATAGGGTTCTGTTACAGGAATCCAACAGAAAGAACAAATTGGATAGACAAATTCGACTCCATGATGAATGAAGTCCTACTTGAATGTCAGGAACTAATCTTACTGGGTGACTTCAATATTGACCTTACTAAAGTACATAATCAATGGACCCAAGTTACGAATTCCTTCAATTTTCACCAATTAGTTAAATCTCCCACGAGAGTCACATCAAATTCAAGCACACTAATTGACCATATCTATGTATCAAACCCCGAAAACATCATAGAAACATGTGTCCCTGTCTATAACTGCAGCGACCACTACCCAGTCTGTGCCACTTGGTCAAAAAAAGGAACAAAAATTCCCAAACCTGGCCATAAAACTATAACCTATCGTTCTTTTGCAAAGTTTAATGAACAACACTTTCTCCTAGAACTATGTAACTCCACGCTGTCGGAAACATTCAACATTGCTGATCCAGACTTAGCTATTGAGCTCTGGTTAAAAACATTCACTGATATCTATAACAAACATGCCCCACTAAAAACCATTAGGATCAAACACGTCCCCAAACCACCTTGGCTCACAAAGGAACTAGAGGAAGCATGTTATCTAAGAGATTTTCTAAAAGAACACAAATATTATGAGGAGTCCAAAAAATTAAGAAACGCCATAATCTCACAAAAACGGCGTGAAAAAAAGAAATATTTTCAAGACTTACTATCTTCCAAACAAAATTCAAAGACTGTATGGCGAGCAATAAATCAAATAACAAACAACCAATCATCTTCCAAATCAAATATAATCAAAGACATCTCTGCTGAAAAACTTAACAACCACTTCATCAATGTTTCTTCTAGCGTAATTAGCAATGATAACTCAGATTCCAATGACCTCAATAAATTAAAACAATACTGCCAAGAAAAGCATATACCTTCAAAAACTTCACTTACCATTCATGTCTGTTTCAGAGGTCTGTAATTATCTGACTCACCTCAAACAATCCAGAACGCGTGGTCTTGATGGAATAGACAGCAAAATATTAAAATTATCAGCTCCAGTTATCACAGACACCCTAACATATATATAACAACCTTTGCCTTGATAAGAACTACTTCCCCAACGCCTTCAAATGTGCTAAGTGATCCCCATCTACAAGTCAGGTGATACTTCAGATCCTTCAAACTATAGACCAATCTCTATTACACCTATCCTTTCAAAACCCCTGGAAAAACATATGAAGAAACACTTAGTCCATCATATAGAAACCAATAAATTACTCCATCCTAATCAGTCTGGATTTAGACAAAAGCACTCATGCCATACAGCACTAACCAGTCTTGTTGACAACTGGCTATCAAACATTAATGACAATAAATTTTGTGGGGTATTATTTGTTGATTTTAAAAAAAGCATTTGATACAATTGACCACAAACTTCTCCTTAAAAAGCTAGAACTGTATAACATTTCTACAAAAACCCTAGGACTACTAGATTCCTATCTTACAAACAGGCAACAGTGTGTTTCAATAACTACATCAACATCCAAACTAAAAAAACCCTTTATTATGGAATACCACAGGGATCCTATTGGAACCAATTCTCTTCTCATTATACATAAATGACCTTCCTCTACATATCAATTCCAAATGTGAACTATTTGCTGATGACACCACCATACATACGAGTCATAACAACATTGATTATCTTGCAACCTTACTACAAAAAAGCGCTGACGAACTTGTCAAATGGACAGAACAAAAACCACATGTCTATCCATCCCCAAAAAACAAAAGGCATGCTTATCACCATCAGACAAAAGCGACAAAATTTATCACATAAACTGTTTAAAATTCACATAAAAAAGGAAGCAATTGAACAAACCTCTCACCACAAAGTCCTAGGTGTGACAATCGATGAAAATCTCAGCTGGTTCTACCACATATCTCATCTATGCAAATATTTGTCCAAAAAAGTCTACCAGTTGACTAAAATCAAACATTTTCTTGACTTCCATTCAAGGAAACTGTTCTTTCAAGCTTATATACAATCCTCAATAGACTATGCAGCAACCCTGTGGGATTCTGCCAGTGCAAATACCATGAAACCGTTACTTAGTCTGTATAAACGTGGTCTTAAACTGGTCCTTTTGAAGAAAACAACCTTGCTAGAAGTAGACTATACACAGTTAAATATTCTCCCCCTACACCAACGACTAAAATATAACAAAGGCATCATGATGTTTAAGATAATGACAGGAAATGTCCCCACATCCTTAAAAGATAAATTCCCAATAAATCATTCCAGAAGTATGGAAAAGCCAAGTGTCCCAATCCCAAGAATAGACCTGTTTAAATCTAGTTTACTATACTCAGGCCCTACACTGTGGAACTCCCTTCCTGATTCAATTAAACAGCACCAATCATTAACAATCTTCAAAAATTACCTTCTAAACCACTTGATGCATTAAAAACAACAAACCACACTCCCCCCCCCCCCCTCCC
>CM060343.1:25034761-25037261 GCA_030674155.1 Stramonita haemastoma
TCGTGCAGGGGTGGGTCTCTGGTTATGGATGGAGGCTGTCTATGTCTGTCTGAATCCTGACACAGTGGGACAGGTTAGGTCTGCAGGTTTTGCATGCTGCTGTTAGTTGTATGGGGAATGTTTTAAGTCAAAATGTTTGATTTTCGTGTTAAATGTGTGTAAGGTAGTAGACTGTAATGTGTTGTGTTGTGTTGTGTTGTGTTGTGTTGTGTTGTGTTGTGTTGTGTTCTGTTGTGTTGAGTTGCGTTGCATTGCATCACTTTGTATTGAGTTGTAGTGTTGTCTCCTGTGTTGTGACACCGTGTTGTATACAGCATTGCATTTAAAATGTACCTTACTGTACAGCATTGTACTGTATAACTATGTTGTATCATTATTGTACCACATCGTAAATTATTGCATCTGATTGTTTGCACTCTTTTGTATGAGATGTGTGCATGTTATAATCTCAGTAGCTTTTTTTGAATTAGATATGGCTTTCTGTCTAAAGACAGATAATTTTAAAATAGGGTACTTCCAGTCTCTATGGTTTACTTCCAATATGCATTTTGGGGGGGGGGGGGTTGCATAATAAGAAAATGTAGTGACACTTTAAAAAAATATGCATGGACAACTTTCTAGCTATGATAGTTTCTTTCACATAATTAAGCAAAATCTCATCTAAAAAATATATATATATATATATATATTATACCTCATGCAATCACTAATTGTCTAGTGAACTTGGAAAGGGGGGGGGGGGGCAACTTGGGTTTAAACAAGATGTTTTTCTCCTCAGCTAGAGCTCTGAGGCTCACCAATGGTGAGATTTTGCATGTGCAACCATTTTTGCCCACCATGAAGGTAGCTTTATTTTGACTTCGGGGATGTATGCTTGATAATGATTGTGTTACCGTAACCAACCCAGCCCTGACATGAATTACAGGATCTTTTAGTCTTCATACTTGGTCTTCTGCAGGTGTATTATATACATTAGGGGAATGAAGGCACTGGCACGTCTGCTCTTGAAGTTCACCTGGGAGATTGTAAAAAAAAATCCCCACCCTTTATTCACCAGATGTCACCGATGTTCAAAACCCACAACCTTATGGACTCATGGGATTGGAGGCAAACAGTCTTAGCCACTCGGCAATAGCATTTGCCTAAACAGGGTGTGAACCAAAGAGTTGTTGCTTGAGGAATAAGGATATTCTTTGCCAATCTCAGTGTGAAAGAATAGATAACATAAAAAGTACACTAGAGGACTAGAAGAAAGAAAAGGATCTGGCAAAAAGAGGGTGTCTGGAGTTAAGCTGGGCATTACCTACGGATTTACCATTTTGCTAAAAGCCAAAAAAGAAAGCAAAAAAATGAACAAGGAAGAAAAGAAAAGGTCATGAGTGTGCATTGCCTTGGCTCTGAAATAATATATAGGTATTCAGGGGTTTCTTTTCTCCCTCTTTTTCAAACGCTCAGACAGCAACTATTGTTATTTGTCATAATATGAGCAAACACGCTTTGTGCTGCCGTTAAGCGCTTGACAAGTCAGGTCCCGCGCATCTGACTTTAGCTTGTGAGAAAGTTGTTATCTTTTAAGTCTTTCGGGGGGGGGGGGAAAGGCAGGAAAATGGACCAAGAAGGCGGAAAATAAATAAAGAAGAGGGGTGAAAGGAAGAAAAAGAGAAACAAAAAGAGGGTTGAATAAAATGATGTTCCTAGCACATAATTTCTATATAAAAAAAGTGGGGATGCTATTTATACCGACAGGATTCTGGCATCCCCACGAGAGAATCAATCTTTGTTTTACGTAAAGAAAAAAAGAGAAAGAAACTGGAATGGATGGAAGATAAATGGGAAAAGACAGGGAAAACACAGTAATGAATCGATATCCAGACAAATAGAACAAAACAAAAAAATCGAAATAAGACGAATGAATGAATAACGAAAATGAATAAATAAATGAGTTAATGAATACATGCGTGAATGAATGAAAAACAGAAAGGGGTAAAAATGATGGATTGATGCAAAGAAGGAATTATTGTGGTATAAATTGATAAATAAATTAGTTGATGATTCTGTGATGTGTATGTGTGAGTTTGTGGGTCTATATGAATTATTTCTGTCTGCATGTGCATGAACGGTGTGTTTTGTTGTTTGTTTGTTTGTTGTGTGTGTGTGTGTGTGTGTGTGTGTGTGTGTGTGTGTGTGTGTGTGTGTGTGTGTGTGTGTGTGTGTATGTATGCGTGTGTGTGTGTGCGTGTGTGTGTGTGTGTGTGTGTGTTGGGGTGCGTGTTTGTTGTGTGTGTGTGTGTGTGTGTGTGTGTGTGTGTGTGTGTGGTGTGTGTGTGGTGTGTGTGTGTGTTTGTTTATGGAAGACTGTGCATGTATTTTTTCTCTGTGTGTGCGTGTGTGTTATTGCTGTTGTTGTTGTTGTTGTTGTTGGTGGTGGTGGTGGTGGTGGTGGTGGTGCTGCTGCTGCTGCTGCTGCTGCTGCTGCTGCTGCTGTTGATGCTGTTGTCGT
>CM060343.1:25052261-25054644 GCA_030674155.1 Stramonita haemastoma
GAATGTTTATGTCTGTCTGAATCCTGACACGGTCTGTTGTTGCTCGTCGCTTGATGCACAGTAACTGTTGATTTGTGTTGAGTGCTGGAGTGTTTTCTTCTTCTTCTTCTTCTTCTTCTTCTTCTTCTTCTTTCTTCTTCTTCTTCTTCTTCTTCTTCTTCTTCTTCTTCTTCTTCTTCTTCTTTGTGAACGCTAAAGTAGTAGTAGTAGTAGTAGTTGTAGTAGTAGTAGTAGTAGTAGTAGTAGTATAGTAGTAGTAGTAGTAGTAGTAGTAGTAGTAGGAGGAGGAGGAGGAGGAGGAGGAGGAGGAGGAGGAGGAGGAGGAGGAGGAGGAGGAGGAGGAGGAGGGAGGAGGAGGAAAGGAGGAGGAGGAGGAGGAGAAGAAGAAGAAGAAGAAGAAGAAGAAGAAGAAGAAGAAGAAGAAGAAGAAGAAGAAGAAGAAGAAGAAGAAGAAGAAGAAGAAGAATTGCGAAGAAGAAGAAGAAGAATTGCGAAGAAGAAGAAGAAGAAGAAGAAGAAGAAGAAGAAGAAGAAGAAGAAGAAGAAGAAGAAAAAGAAGAAGAAGAAGAAGAAGAAGAAGAAGAAGAAGAAGAAGAAGAAGAAGAAGACGAGGAGGAGGAGGAGGAGGATGATGATGACGACCACGACGACGACGACGACGATGATGACGACGACGATGACGACGATGATGATGACGACGACGACGACGATGACAATGATGACGATGATGATGAACACAGATGTATCAATACTAAGAGTATTCACTTGAAACTCATTCACATAATTATTATTAGGAACACTTTAATAATACTGCTGCCTTTACTGCTGCTGCTGCACATTTTTCCTGCGTTTTGTTGTCACTGCTCTGCTGTTGCCACCAGCATCACCTCCACCACCGCCACCATCATTGTTGTTTTTTTTATCAGCTGCTAGAGTGTTACTGTTCACATGCTATCGTCATCATCATCCTCTTCTTCATTATTGGAAAACGAAACCTGACTCTCAGAAAGGAAAGGTGATGCCAGTGAAGTGATACTTCCTGGTTGATAGTTCGTAGAGTGATGCCTGTCCAAATTTTATTTTTTACTTATTTTTATTAATTCTTGCTTGGTTTAAAAAAAAATCGTTTCTGTTTGCTGTTGTTGATGTTGTTGTTGTTGTTGTTTTCATTTTGGTTTTTTTTTTTGTTTGGTTGGGGTTTTTTGGGGGGGTGGGGGTGGAAGGGTGGCGGGGTCCTCAGCAAGAGCTCCCAGGTTCACCATGGTGAGTTTTTTGCATAAGTGATCATGATTGCTCTCCATTTAGGTAGCCACATTGGTACTCTTACTCTACTCTACTCCTACTCTACTCTGCTCTGCTCTGCTCTGCTCTGCTCTGCTCTGCTCTACTCTACTCTGCTCTACTCTACTCTACTCTACTCTACTCTACTCTACTCTACTCTACTCTACTCTGCTCTGCTCTGCTCTGCTCTGCTCTGCTCTGCTCTATTCTACCGTGTTCTGCTCTATTCTGCTCCTTTCCAATTTTCTCTACTCAAATCTGCTCTCATCTGCTCTGCTCTGTTGTACTCTCCTCCACTCCACCATTCCACTCTACTCCACTCTACCCCACCCCATTCTACTCTACGTGACTCTACTTTACTCTGCTCTTGTCTACTCTACTCTGCTCTACTCTACTCTTCTCTACTCTACTCTGCTCTGCTCTACTTTACTCTGCTCTACTCTACTCTGCTCTGCTCTACTCTTCTCTTCTCTACTCTTCTCTGCTCTACTCTACTCTGCTCTACTCTACTCTTCTTACTCTTCTCTGCTCTACTCTTCTCTGCTCTACTCTTCTCTGCTCTACTCTTCTCTGCTCTACTCTTCTCTGCTCTACTCTACTCTGCTCTACTCTACTCTTCTCTACTCTTCTCTGCTCTACTCTTCTCTGCTCTACTCTTCTCTGCTCTACTCTTCTCTGCTCTACTCTACTCTACTCTTCTCTGCTCTACTCTTCTCTGCTCTACTCTCTCTGCTCTACTCTTCTCTGCTCTACTCTTCTCTGCTCTACTCTACTCTGCTCTACTCTACTCTTCTCTACTCTTCTTCTGCTCTAACTCTTCTCTGCTCTACTCTTCTCTGCTCTACTCTTCTCTGCTCTACTCTACTCTACTCTTCTCTGCTCTACTCTTCTCTGCTCTACTCTTCTCGCTCTACTCTACTCTACTCTACTCTACTCTACTCTACTGTATTCTACTCTACTCTACTCTACTCTACTCTACTCTACTCTACTCTACTATTCCCTTGAAGTAATATGTATGTTTTTCTGTTGATTTCTTTTTAAATCAAGCACCCCCTACAGGGATACTAAAAAACTGCACTAACCAAAAAAACTCTAACTCCCC
>CM060343.1:25067244-25074744 GCA_030674155.1 Stramonita haemastoma
TTTTTTTTCAAATGAGACCGTAACCGAAGCTCCTTGTGCGAATACACATAAAACATATTATTATGCACAAGTTCAAAACCTGTTTCACCTTTCGGAGGAGTAGGCTCTTTCGTGCCTGGCGGAGAGGTAACCTAAGAAGCTGCATAGAGTGGTTGTGTTTAACACCATCCACGAAATCGGAATGTGGCTGCTAAAGTAGTAAGGATAAAAACGGTCACATACCCAAAAATCTCACATTTGGCGAACCTTGGGGCTCCAGCCGAGGAGTATGTATATATATATATATATATATATATATATATATATATATATATTTATATATATATATATATATATATATATATATATATATATATATATATATATATATATATATATATATAACACATGAAATATCGGAGTTATAATGTCACAAACTGCTTTGGTGTAAGATGTTCTATAGTAATCCTATTATAAAAAAGATGCTGCCTTTTGTAGTCTTTGGTTTCATAAATGATATTTAAAAATAACATATAATAGCAGTATAAAATCCGAACTCAGGTGTTAGGTTGTTTTTCTGTGAACTCTAGGTAAAGTAGTACAAGCCAATGCATCAAATAGCTAATATATATATATATATATATATATATATATATATATATATATATATATATATATATATATTATATATATATATTATATATATATATATTATATATATATTATATTTATATATGTATATATGTATATATGATACTACAAGTGGTCTGGGCGCTAGTCTTTCGGATTTGTGTGTGCGGTTTTTTGTGTTTGCGCGTGTGGAGGGGACCCGGCAGATTACTGTGGTGTATGATATTATATGAAATTATTATTGGATGGTGTGTGTGGGGGTGATTTTTGCCTACACTGTACTCTGTTTCTATGCGACAAACTTGGCTGTGTACAAGCGGGGTTGCCATCTTGCGGGCCGTGGTGTCGCCACAATTCCAGTGCCACACACATCCAAAATGGTTGTCCAGTTTGTCTGCATAGTGTAGAATAGGGTCCTGCTGCCCTGGGCTCTGGAAGTGCGGAAAAGTGCGGGCGCAAGGTCCCGAAAACGGCGTTTGCGTCACAATGCTTCTAGTTCTGTAGCTCTTATTCATGGGAGGGTGGGTATGCATGCGCGCGTGCGCGCCTTCTCTGGTGTTTGTGTGTGCGGTTTTTTGTTTTGCTCGTGTAGAGGGGACCCGGCAGATTACTGTGGTGTATGATATTATATGAAATTATTATTGGATGGTGTTGTGGGGGTGATTTTTGCCTGCACTGTACTCTGTTTCTATGCGACAAAACTTGGCTCTGTACAAGCGGGGATGCCATCTTGCGGGCCGTGGTGTCCCACAATTCCAGTGCCACACACATCCAAAATGGTTGTCCAGTTTGTCTGCATAGTGTAGAATAGGGTCCTGCTGCCCTGGGCTCTGGAACTGCGGAAAAGTGCGGGCGGCAAGGTCCCGAAAACGGCGTTTGCGTCACAATGCTTCTAGTTCTTTAGCTCTTATTCATGGGAGGGTGGGTATGCATGCGCGCGTGCGCAGCTTCTCTGGTGTTTGTGTGTGCGGTTTTTTGCTTTTGCCGTGTGGAGGGGACCCGGCAGATTACTGTGGTGTATGATATTATATGAAATTATTATTGGATGGTGTTGTGGGGGTGATTTTTGCCTACACTGTACACTGTTTCTATGCGACAAACTTGGCTGTTTACAAGCGGGGCTGCCATCTTGCGGGCCGTGGTGTCGCCACAATTCCATGCCACACACATCCAAAATGGTTGTCCAGTTTGTCTGCATAGTGTAGAATAGGGTCCTGCTGCCCTGGGCTTGGAAGTGCGGAAAAGTGCGGGCGGCAAGGTCCCGAAAACGGCGTTTGCGTCACAATGCTTCTAGTTCTTAGCTCTTATTCATGGAGGGTGGGTATGCATGCGCGCGTGCGCGCCTTCTCTGGTGTTTGTGTGTGCGGTTTTTTGTTTTTGCTCGTGTAGAGGGGACCCGGCAGATTACTGTGGTGTATGATATTATATGAAATTATTATTGGATGGTGTTGTGGGGTGATTTTTGCCTGCACTGTACTCTGTTTCTATGCGACAAACTTGGCTCTGTACAAGCGGGGATGCCATCTTGCGGGCCGTGGTGTCGCCACAATTCCAGTGCCACACACATCCAAAATGGTTGTCCAGTTTGTCTGCATAGTGTAGAATAGGGTCCTGCTGCCCTGGGCTCTGGAAGTGCGGAAAAGTGCGGGCGGCAAGGTCCCGAAAACGGCGTTTGCGTCACAATGCTTCTAGTTCTTTAGCTCTTATTCATGGGAGGGTGGGTATGCATGCGCGCGTGCGCGCCTTCTCTGGTGTTTGTGTGTGCGGTTTTTTGTTTTGCTCGTGTAGAGGGGACCCGGCAGATTACTGTGGTGTATGATATTATATGAAATTATTATTGGATGGTGTTGTGGGGGTGATTTTTGCCTGCACTGTACTCTGTTTCTATGCGACAAACTTGGTCTGTACAAGCGGGGTGCCATCTTGCGGGCCGTGGTGTCGCCACAATTCCAGTGCCACACACATCCAAAATGGTTGTCCAGTTTGTCTGCATAGTGTAGAATAGGGTCCTGCTGCCCTGGGCTCTGGAACTGCGGAAAAGTGCGGGCGGCAAGGTCCCGAAAACGGCGTTTTGCGTCACAATGCTTCTAGTTCTTTAGCTCTTATTCATGGGAGGGTGGGTATGCATGCGCGCGTGCGCGCTTCTCTGGTGTTTGTGTGTGCGGTTTTTTTGTTTTTGCTGCGTGTAGAGGGGACCCGGCAGATTACTGTGGTGTATGATATTATATGAAATTATTATTGGATGGTGTTGTGGGGGTGATTTTTGCCTCACTGTACTCTGTTTCTATGCGACAAACTTGCTCTGTACAAGCGGGGTGCCATCTTGCGGCCGTGGTGTCGCCACAATTCCAGTGCCACACACATCCAAAATGTTGTCCAGTTTGTCTGCATAGTGTAGAATAGGGTCCTGCTGCCCTGGGCTCTGGAAGTGCGGAAAGTGCGGGCGGCAAGGTCCCGAAAACGGCGTTTGCGTCACAATGCTTCTAGTTCTTTAGCTCTTATTCATGGGAGGGTGGGTATGCATGCGCGCGTGCCGCCTTCTCTGGTGTTTGTGTGTGCGGTTTTTTGTTTTGCTGTGTGAGGGGACCCGGCAGATTACTGTGTGTATGATATTATTGAAATTATTATTGGATGGTGTTTGGGGGTGATTTTTGCCTCACTGTACTCTGTTTCTATGCGACAAACTTGGCTCTGTACAAGCGGGGTGCCATCTTGCGGGCCGTGGTGTCGCCACAATTCCAGTGCCACACACATCCAAAATGGTTGTCCATTTGTCTGCATAGTGTAGAATAGGGTCTGCTGCCCTGGGCTCTGGAAGGGGAAAAGTGCGGGCGGCAAGGTCCCGAAAACGGCGTTTGCGTCACAATGCTTCTAGTTCTTTAGCTCTTATTCATGGGAGGTGGGTATGCATGCGCGCGTGCGCGCCTTCTCTGTTTTGTGTGTGCGGTTTTTTGTTTTGCTCGTGTAGAGGGGACCCGGCAGATTACTGTGGTTATGATATTATATGAAATTATATTGGATGGTGTTGTGGGGGTGATTTTGCCTGCACTGTACTCTGTTTCTATGCGACAAACTTGGCTCTGTACAAGCGGGGATGCATCTTGCGGGCCGTGGTGTCGCCACAATTCCAGTGCCACACACATCCAAAATGGTTGTCCAGTTTGTCTGCATAGTGTAGAATAGGGTCCTGCTGCCCTGGGCTCTGGAATGCGGAAAAGTGCGGGCGGCAAGGTCCCGAAAACGGCGTTTGCGTCACAATGCTTCTAGTTCTTTAGCTCATATTCGTTGGAGGTGGGTATGCATGCGCGCGTGCGCGCCTTCTCTGGTGTTTGTGTGTGCGGTTTTTTTGTGTTTGAGCGTGTGGAGGGGACCCGGCAGATTACTTGGTTTTGATATTATATGAAATTATTATTGGATGGTGTTGTGGGGGTGATTTTTGCCTACACTGTACTCTGTTTCTATGCGACAAACTTGGCTGTGTACAAGCGGGTTGCCATCTTGCGGGCCGTGGTGTCGCCACAATTCCAGTGCACACACATCCAAAATGGTTGTCCAGTTTTCTGCATAGTGTAGAATAAGGTCCTGCTGCCCTGGGCTCTGGAACTGCGGAAAAGTGCGGGCGGCAAGGTCCCGAAAACGGCGTTTGCGTCACAATGCTTCTAGTTCTTTAGCTCTTATTCATGGGAGGGTGGGTATGCATGCGCGCGTGCGCGCCTTCTCTGTGTTTGTGTGTGCGGTTTTTTGTTTTGCGCGTGTGAGGGGACCCGGCAGATTACTGTGGTGTTAATATTATATGAAATTATTATTGGATGGTGTTGTGGGGTGATTTTTGCCTGCACTGTACTCTGTTTCTATGCGACAAACTTGGCTCTGTACAAGCGGGGTTGCCATCTTGCGGGCCGTGGTGTCGCCACAATTCCAGTGCCACACACATCCAAAATGGTTGTCCAGTTTGTCTGCATAGTGTAGAATAGGGTCCTGCTGCCCTGGGCTCTGGAAGTGCGGAAATTCGGGCGGCAAGGTCCCGAAAACGGCGTTTGCGTCACAATGCTTCTAGTTCTTTAGCTCATTATTCATGGGAGGGTGGGTATGCATGCGCGCGTGCGCGCCTTCTTGGTGTTTGTGTGTGCGGTTTTTTGTGTTTGCGCGTGTGGAGGGGACCCGGCAGATTACTGTGGTGTATGATATTATATGAAATTATTATTGGATGGTGTTGTGGGGTGATTTTTGCCTACACTGTACTCTGTTTCTATGCGACAAACTTGGTCTGTACAAGCGGGGTGCCATCTTGCGGGCCGTGGTGTCGCCACAATTCCAGTGCCACACACATCCAAAATGTTGTCCAGTTTGTCTGCATAGTGTAGAATAGGGTCCTGCTGCCCTGGGCTCTGGAACTGCGGAAAAGTGCGGGCGGCAAGGTCCCGAAAACGGCGTTTGCGTCACAATGCTTCTAGTTCTTTAGCTCTTATTCATGGGAGGGTGGGTATGCATGCGCGCGTGCGCGCCTTCTCTGGTGTTTGTGTGTGCGGTTTTTTGTTTTTGCTGTGTAGAGGGGACCCGCAGATTACTGTGGTGTATGATATATTATATGAAATTTTTTATTGGATGGTGTTGTGGGGGTGATTTTTGCCTGCACTGTACTCTGTTTCTATGCGACAAACTTGGCTCTGTACAAGCGTGGGTGCCATCTTGCGGGCCGTGGTGTCGCCACAATTCCAGTGCCACACACATCCAAAATAATTGTCCAGTTTATCTGCATGGTGTAGAATAAGGTCCTGCTGCCCTGGGCTCTGGAACTGCGGAAAAGTGCGGGCGGCAAGGTCCCGAAAACGGCGTTTGCGTCACAAAGCTTCTAGTTCTTTAGCTCTTATTCATGGGAGGGTGGGTATGCATGCGCGCGTGCGCGCCTTCTCTGGTGTTTGTGTGTGCGGTTTTTTGTGTTTGCGCGTGTGGAGGGGACCCGGCAGATTACTGTGGTGTATAATATTATATGAAATTATTATTGGATGGTGTTGTGGGGGTGATTTTTGCCTACACTGTACTCTGTTTCTATGCGACAAACTTGGCTCTGTACAAGCTGGGTTGCCATCTTGCGGGCTGTGGTGTCGCCACAATTCCAGTGCCACACACATCCAAAATGGTTGTCCAGTTTGTCTGCATAGTGTAGAATAGGGTCCTGCTGCCCTGGGCTCTGGAAGTGCGGAGTAGTGCGGGCGGCAAGGTCCCGAAAAACGGCGTTTGCGTCACAATGCTTCTAGTTCTTTAGCTCATATTCGTGGGAGGGTGGGTATGTATGCGCGCGTGCGTGCCTTCTGTGGTGTTTGTGTGTGCGGTTTTTTGTGTTTGCGCGTGTGGAGGGGACCCGGCAGATTACTATGGTGTATGATATTATATGAAATTATTATTGGATGGTGTTGTGGGGGTTATTTTTGCCTACACTGTACTCTGTTTCTATGCGACAAACTTGGCTCTGTACAAGCGGGGTTGCCATCTTGCGGGCCGTGGTGTCGCCACAATTCCAGTGCCACACACATCCAAAATGATTGTCCATTTTGTCTGCATGGTGTAGAATAGGGTGCTGCTGCACTGGGCTCTGGAACTGCGGAAAAGTGCGGGCGGCAAGGTCCCGAAAACGGCGTTTGCGTCACAATGCTTCAAGTTCTTTAGCTCTTATTCATGGGAGGGTGGGTATGCATGCGCGCGTGCGCGCCTTCTCTGGTGTTTGTGTGTGCGGTTTTTTGTGTTTGTGCGTGTGGAGGGGACCCGACAGATTACTGTGGTGTATGATATTATATGAAATTATTATTGGATGGTGTTGTGGGGGTGATTTTTGCCTACACTGTACTCTGTTTCTATAAGACAAACTTGGCTCTGTACAAGCGGGGTTGCCATCTTGCGGGCCGTGGTGTCGCCACAATTCCAGTGCCACACACATCCAAAATGGTTGTCCAGTTTGTCTGCATAGTGTAGAATAGGGTCCTGCTGCCCTGGGCTCTGGAACTGTGGAAAAATTCGGGCGGCAAGGTCCCGAAAACGGCGTTTGCGTCACAATGCTTCTAGTTCTTTACCTCATATTCGTGGGAGGGTGGGTATGCATGCGCGCGTGCGCGCCTTCTCTGGTGTTTGTGTGTGCGGTTTTTTGTGTTTGCGCGTGTGGAGGGGACCCGACAGATTACTGTGGTGTATGATTTTATATGAAATTATTATTGGATGGTGTTGTGGGGGTGATTTTTGCCTACACTGTACTCTGTTTCTATGCGACAAACTTGGCTGTGTACAAGCGGGGTTGCCATCTTGCGGGCCGTGGTGTCGCCACAATTCCAGTGCCACACACATCCAAAATGGTTGTCCAGTTTGTCTGCATAGTGTATAATAGGGTCCTGCTGCCCTGGGCCTTGGAATTGCAGAAAAGTGCGGGCGGCAAGGTCCCGAATACGGCGTTTGCGTCACAATGCTTCTAGTTCTTTAGCTCTTATTCATGGGAGGGTGGGTATGCATGCGTGCGTGCGTGCCTTCTCTGGTGTTTGTGTGTGCGGTTTTTTGCTTTTGCGCGTGTGGAGGGGACCCGGCAGATTACTGTGGTGTATGATATTATATGAAATTATTATTGGATGGTGTTGTGGGGTGATTTTTGCCTACAGTGTACTCTGTTTCTATGCGACAAACTTGGCTCTGTACAAGCGGGGTTGCCATCTTGCGGGCCGTGGTGTCGCCACAATTCCAGTGCCACACACATCCAAAATGGTTGTCCAGTTTGTCTGCATAGTGTAGAATAGGGTCCTGCTGCCCTGGGCTCTGGAACTGCGGAAAAGTGCGGGCGGCAAGGTCCCGAAAACGGCGTTTGCGTCACAATGCTTCTAGTTCTTTAGCTCATATTCGTGGGAGGGTGGG
>CM060343.1:25082244-25089744 GCA_030674155.1 Stramonita haemastoma
ATAGATAGAGAAAGACAGGTAGTAGACAAACAAACATACAGACCTACAGACAAACAGAGGGTGTGCGTTAAGGCAAGACAAAAGCCAACGTGTACATGCTGTAGCCATTGGCAAAGGCCACAGGCCATTGTCTTTCTCCTCTTTCGGCTAAGAAACAAAACCTTCTTAAAGTTTTCTGAAACAAATCTTTAGAGAAAGAGAGAAAGAGAGAGAGAGAGAGAGAGAGAGAGAGAGAGAGAGAGGAGAGAGAGAGAGAGAGAGAGAGAGAGAGAGAGAGAGAGAGAGAGAGAGAGAGAGAGAGAGAGAGAGAGAGAGAGAGAGAGAGAGAGAGAGAGAGAGAGAAGAGACAGCAAGAGCAGACAGACAGGACAGAGACAGACAGACAGACAGACAGACAGACAGACAGAAGACAGACAGACAGAAGACAGAGACAGACAGACACAGACAGAGACAGACAGACAGACAGACAGACAGACAGACAGAGATGTAAATTAAATGATGGGAGATAAAGGAACTCAGAAACTGTCTCTGTCTCTGTCTCTGTCTGTGTCTGTCTGTCTGTCTGTCTGTCTGTCTGTCTGTCTGTCTGTCTGTCTGTCTGTCTGTCTGTATGTATGTATGTATGTATGTATGTATGTAGTTGTATATGTATGTTGTATGTATGTATGTAATGTATGTATGTGTGTATGTATGTGTATGATGTGTATGTATGTATGTATGTATGTATGTATGTGTATGTATTTTGTATGTAGTATGTATGTATGTATGTATGTATGTATGTATATTATGTATCTATCTATCATCTATCTATTATCTTATCTATCTATCATCTATCGTCTATTATTCTTTTTTTTTTTTTTGTTCACTCTCTGTCTCTCACTGTCCTGTTGTTTCTCTCTCTCTCTTAATTCACACACATACACACACATGTACACACATAACTAACATTATGCGCTCAACTCATCTATCCCACATCACACATGCATCTCCGCACAACACCGATTACGTTTTCATCCTGACCTTTGTTCTCTATTCACTTTTTTCACTTTTCAACTCATGTCCTTTTTACTTCTCCTCTCATCTTAATCTCACAACACATACACACACAGTACACACAACACACACCACAACACTATCACACACACACACAGCACCCACATACACACACCCACACAACCACACACAACACACACACAGCACACACACCAACACACCACACACCACCATCACACACCACACAAACACACCACACACCCATGGTTTTGTGTTAGAAAAAGTTCAAAAGCAAATTATAGAGGCTCTATATCCATTAACGTGTGTGTGTGTGTGTGTGTGTGTGTGTGTGTGTGTGTGTGTGTGTGTGTGTGTGTGTGTGTGTGTGTGTGTGTGTGTGTGTGTGTGTGTGTGTGTGCGAGCGTGTGCGTGTGTGTGTGTGCGTGCGTGCGTATGTGTGTGTGTGAGTGAGTCATTGTTTCAAATCTGAATCGCATACTACAGATTCTCTTAAGCTTTGTTTCAAAATAAACCCCAAACTGTGTTTTTTTATGTTTAAGCTGAAAATATACGCATCTCTTTTCCCCCTCCTCCAAAATAACCCATTATATTGTAGACAATTGTACCTTTCCTAAAATAACCCATATTCTTTTAGCACAGTTTGTTTTCTCTGAAATAACCCACAGAATTTTATTTCGCATTTATATATAAATATATATATAAATATATATATATATATATATATATATATATATATATATATATGTATATATATGTATATCCAGAATAAACACTTAGCGTTCTTATGATTCACTGATCCTAATATTTTGCTAGACATTTCCAAGGTGTACACACTGGGGATGAACTAAAAGTTAAAGTTAAAGTCTGTCCCGAGCCTAAGGCTCATCAGGCCGGTGCTTATCCCGGTTTCTGTGGCGTTAAGCGACTGAGAGTCATAGACTCCCCCCTGGATAGGACGCCAGTCTATCGCAGGGTTAACCCCCAACACAAGCTTGGTACCCCTTTTACACCTGGGTGGGGTGAGAAAATAGTCGTAAAGTGCCTTTTCCAAGGGCACAACGCCATATCCGAAAGCTGGGATCGAACCCTCAACCTTTAGATTACGAGTCCAACGCCCTAACCACTAGACTACAGCGGCGGCTGGGGATGAACTAGAAGTATTGTCATCATGGTCTGTGATTAATTTTATACGTCAATAACCGCCTAGGTATTGCTGTGAGACTACCAGTACACACTGAATGAGAAGTTTGTGTGTCTGGCTTTTTTCTTCAAGTAAGTGCCTTGCCATGTGGGCAGCCGTTTTCCGCCTTCAGAGTTAGAAACATGTTGATGATATGAACCGTATTATTTCAATTAAAGTAAAGAAAGATGTCTCCATAACCTATGAGGTCGATCGTAGGGGAGCGAGATGTCAAGGAGACCTCAGCTTCTTTAGATCCCAGCATGTTGAGGGCGGCGCCCATCTCCTCTCCCTCGCTGCTTTACCTTTCCCTGACTCTAAAAGAAAAAAGGCAGGAAGCCATTTACAGCTGGGTGGACTGAGGGAACTGTTTGAAGCCAAGGTGCGCGCAGCCAACTGTCATCCATCCATTTGGTTATCACGCTCAGTGCTTGCTTAATTCATCTTAGCTGGGGCCATTACCTTCATACCCTCAGTCTTGAAATCTTTGAAATTTTCAGAGTCTCTCTCTCATAGATAATGAAGATGCTGATGGCAGTGATGATGGAGATGAGAAAGATGATGATGGGGTCGATGATAACTAGAAGGCATTGAGTGTGACTTTATGTACTTCGCAGAATTGGAAATGTGAAATGAATGGAAATGTTTTTCGCTGTGATGTTTATCTTCCCCTGCCTAAAACATATTTTGTATTAGTGGCCTAAGGCCGATGTACAATAAAGCTTTTCAGTGTTCAGTGTTCTCTGTCTCTCTCTCTGTCTGTCTCTGTCTCTCTATTTCTATCTTTCTCTTTCTTTCTCCTAATCTCTCTGTAAGTCTTTCTGTGTGCGTGTGTGTGTGTCTGTCTCTGTCTCTGTCTCTGACTCTGTCTCTGTCTCTCCCTCTCTCTCTCTCTTTCTCTTTCTCTTTTCTCTCTCTCCCCCCTCTCTCTCTAATTCACTCATTCTCCCCCGGCCCCTTCTCTCTCTCTCTCTCTCTCTCTCTCTCTCTCTCTCTCTCTCTCTCTCTCTCTCTCTCTCTCTCTCTCTCTCTCTCTCTCTCTCTCTCTCTCTCTCTCTCTCTCTCTCTCTCTCTCTCTCTCTCTCTCTCTCTCTCTCTCTCTCTCTCTCTCTCTCTCTCTCTCTCTCTCTCTCTCTCCATTCCTGTAACTTTAACGTAGGCTCATAAGCACCTTTTCTTGCATCAAGCGTAGGTTAGGAAATGAAGAGGGGAGCTGAGTGGTTAGAATATCACGCTCATGACTTGACAGCCTAGAATCGAACCTGGTGGGTTCAAATCCCCCATGAGATGCCGGTTGTATGAGATTTTTTTCCCCCATGACTGGTAACTCCACTACCTCCCCCCCCCCCCCTCCCGAAAAATGGCGGTTTGTTGTTTTTATTCCCACCCCGCTTCTCTGTGTGTTCTTTTTACTTAACTCTGACGGTCTTCATAGTATAACACGGAGGAGGAATTTTATTTCCAATTCTGGTTTTTACTTCCTTGTTGGTTGTGTGATTTCAACATTTTATACCGTAACACTAAAAATATCGTGTACAGAAGTTATTCATTAACAACGCTGAGTCTTTTTGTAGTTTTTTTATTTTAAAAAAATATTGTGAACTTCTGTTACAAAATATAAAAAAAACTGAAAGATTACCGCGAGTTCTCCATTCTTTGTTCTTTCTATTTTCTTCGAACTTATGATGGCTGTTGATTGTTTATAAAGTAAAGGAAAGTGTAAACGGATCAGAAGTATCATGATTTATGTTTCCCTTTTTGAAGCTTGAACACCTACTAGCGCTGTTTCAGTTTACACTGGATTGCAGATTCGTGTTACAGTGTCTCAGCTGCTGTCTTGTACCTGTAGATGTTGGAGAATGAGTCATAACCCCCGCTATCTTCATTTTGCTGGGTGGCGTGGGTTGTCTAAGCTAACGTAATTGTATCTGCATGTTGTTGTCGTTGCTGTTTGTTTGTTGTTGTTGTTGCTTGTTGTTTGTTACTGCTTTGTGTGGTATTTTCAGTTGCTTTGGGGGGGTGGGGTGGTATATAGAAACATCTCTCTTTCATCTTCACTTTATGTTGGATGGAAACTATGAGCGATGAATTGCGTAGGTTGGGCGACATTTTCAAAAAAAAATCAAAACCTAAAATATAGTTTTGCTTTGAACAATTTAAAGAATTTCTTTTCCGTTTCTTGGCTAGATCTTCCAGGTTTACCAATGGTGAGATTTTTGTGTTTAGGATCGGTTTTTTCCCCCAAACTTTTAGGTAGGTAGCCGCATTTCGATTTCGTTAATGGTGTCTGAACATGATACCTGTGGACATGTGTTTCAGTTCAGTTGTTTTTTTATCTGTTCCTAGCAGCAAGAAGTAGCCTATTCTTCCAAAAGGTGGAACGGGGTTTTAACGTGTGCGCAAGAAGTTCTGCGTGCATTTGTATACAGGGCCTCAAGTTTGTGGTACCATCAATAGGACTTTGACATTCAGTTCGATTTTCTCGTCAAACTGGGAAGAAAGGGGAAGGTTGGGAATCGAATCCAGAAATTCAGGGTTTACAGGGTAAACAAGTGAACGTTTAACGTCTTATATAAATTCCATGTGTTGTTGTTGTTGTTGTTGTTGTTGTTGTTGTTGTTGTTGTTGTTGTTGTTGTTGTTGTTGTTGTTGTTGTTGTTGTTGTTGTTATTGTTATTATCATTATTATTATTATTATTATTATTATTATTATTATTATTATTATTATTATTATTATTATTATTATTATCCTTCCTGACACCTTCTAGGGACAGGATAGCCTAGTGGTCAGAACGTTGCGCTGGCAATTTGACGACCCGAGTTCGATTCCCGTTCGAGGGATTTTTCCCCCTGGAGTTAACATCAGTGCTGACTCCACTCTCCCCAAAAAGTCTTTCAGGTTACTGAATGGCAGCACGGTACGGTGCATTTTGATCACATGCCAGATAACACTAGCTGCTGTCTGGAGTGTTCACCAAAGAAGAAGAAACCAGCCACCCCACAAAGAGAAGACGGGAAAAAAGCACACAGCATGGCCAAAAAAAAAAACCACCAAGAAAAATAACCCCATATGTGAGACCCAAACTCCTTGGTGATCATGAATATGTATACAGTGGAGACTGAATGGTGAATCCCTCCTAACACAGGATGTAGCTGGCACACTTGGCAGTTGGATGGAAGGTGGCAGGATGGTTAAGATGTTCGCCTACCAAAACGTAAACCGTGAGGTTCAGGGTTCGGTTTCCAGTCTCGCCCTTTCTTCCCAGTTTGATGAAAAATCGAACTGACTGTCAAAGTCATTCGGATAAGACTATAAACCGAGGCCCTCTGTGCGGACACACGCACAACATCTTACACACACACGTTAAAACCCCGTTCCGACTTTCAGAAGAGCAGGCCATTGAGTGCCGGTAGGAGCGGATGACAAAATCATTAAAAAAAAAAAAAAAAGCATGCACACGTGTGTCGTGTTTAGACACCACCCCTGAGGAAAAATCGGGCAGTTGGAGTCCCCAGGGTGGCTCAGGGCTGTATATATATATATATATATATATATTTTTTTTTTTTAATGGGTAGGCGCTGCACTTGTGGCGACGCGCTCTCCCCGGGAAGAGCAGCCTAAATTTCACGCAGAGAAATCTGCTGTAACATAAAGTGGTATAAAATAAAACATAAAAAAAATACTTCCTGCCCAAAGACCTCTAGCTGCCCAGTTCTTCAGTGTAGAGAACAGCCTTGGTCAGAGCTGTGAGCTGTCTGTGAGGTCACAAGAAACAACCATCGTGCAGGGGTGGGTCTCTGGTAATGGATGGAGGCTGTCTATGTCTGTCTGAATCCTGACACAATGGGACAGGTTGGGTCTGCAGGATTTGCATGCTGCTGTTAGTTGTATGGGGAATGTTTTAAGTCAAAATGTTTGATTGTCGTGTTAAATGTGTGTAAGGTAGTAGACTGTAATGTGTTGTGTTGTGTTGTGTTGTGTTGTGTTGAGTTGCGTTGCGTTGCATTGTATCACTTTGTATTGTGTTGTAGTGTTGTCTCCTGTGTTGTGACACCGTGTTGTATACAGCATTGCATTTAAAATGTACCTTACTGTACAGCATTGTACTGTATAACTATGTTGTATCATTATTGTACCACATCGTAAATTATTGCATCTGATTGTTTGCACTCTTTTGTATGAGATGTGTGCATGTTATAATCTCAGTAGTTTTTTTTAATTAGATATAGTTTTCTGTCCAATCACAGATCATTTTAAAATAGGGTACTTCCAGTCTCTATGGTTTACTTCCAATATGCATATTTGTTTTTTTGCATAATAAGAAAATGTAGTGGCACTTTAAAAGACATGCGTGAACAACTTTCTAGTTATGGTACTTTCACATAATTAAGCAAAATCTCATCTAAAAATATATATCTCAAGCAATCACTAGTTGTCTAGTGAACTTGGAAAGGGGGGAGGGGGCCAACTTGGGTTTAAACAAGATGTTTTTCTCCTCAGCTACAGTTTCAAGGCTCACCCATGGTGAGATTTTGCATATGCAACCATTTTTGCCCACCATGAAAGTAGCTTCATTTTAATTTCGGAGATGTATGCTAAATATATATTTCTGTAACCAACCCAACCCTGACATGAATTCCAGGATCTTTAGTCTTCATACTTGGTCTTCTGCAGGTGTATTATTATATACATTAGGGGAATAAAGGCACTGGCACGTCTGCTCCTGAAGTTCACCTGGGAGATTGTAAAAAAAAAAATCCCCACCCTTTATTCACCAGATGTCACCGATGTTCAAAACCCACAACTTTATGGACTCATGGGATTGGAGGCAAACAGTCTTAGCCACTCGGCAATAGCATTTGCCTAAACAGGGTGTGAACCAAAGAGTTATTGCTTTAGGAATGAGGATATTCTTTGCCAATCTCAGTGTGAAAAAATAGATAACATAAAAAGTACACTAGAGGACTAGAAGAAAGAAAAGGATCTGGCAAAAAGAGGGTGTCTGGAGTTAAGCTGGGCATTACCTACGGATTTACCATTTTGCTAAAAGCCAAAAAAGAAAGCAAAAAAATGAACAAGGAAGAAAAGAAAAGGTCATGAGTGTGCATTGCCTTGGCTCTGAAATAATATATAGGTATTCAGGGGTTTCTTTTCTCCCTCTTTTTCGAACGCTCAGACAGCAACTATTGTTATTTGTCATAATATGAGCAAACACGCTTTGTGCTGCCGTTAAGCGCCTGACAAGTCAGGTCCCGCGCATCTGACTTTAGCTTGTGAGAAAGTTGTTATCTTTTAAGTCTTTCGG
>CM060343.1:25102244-25107244 GCA_030674155.1 Stramonita haemastoma
AACGAACGAACGAACGAACGAACAAACGAACGAACGAACGATCAAATGAGTGTATAAAAAACAAATCATATAAAATATAACAAACAAGAAGAAAAAGACTCAAAATATTTTTCCACATATTTTTTTTTTCTGGACAACAAAGAAGCATAAAAGAAAGAAAAACCGACAATCACAACTCCCAGTGTGGAACAGGTTGCTGATTATATAAAAGTGCATGGATCCAACAAAATTCGTGAATCCATCCATCTTTCAAAGACACCAGTGACATAGCAAGGCCACCTTTAGCAACAATCATGCGCTGACCACATTCTTCTATGTAAAGTGGGGGGACTAAGCAGGCAGCAGTCTTTGAGGCAACAAGGAAAAGCCATCACCGCGATGTTTGTACCTGTTGACTGATGCTAGGGGTTTATGTCTGGATCGTGATCAAATCTGACAGGTACTATCGGCAGTTGGGTTTGCCAGTGTGCTGTATGACGAGAGAACGGTGTCCAAAGATCACGTTCGTGTTTTTTGTTAGTTGTTGTTGTTGTTGTTGTTGTTGTTGTTGTTGTTGTTGTTGTTGTTGTTGTTGTTTATGTTGATGTTGTTGATGTTGTTATTGTTTTTCTTGTTCTTCTTCTTGTTCTTCTTGTTCTTCATTTTCTTCATTTTCTTCTTCTTGTTCTTGTTCTTTTCTTGTTCTTCTTCTTCTTCTTCTTCTTCTTCTTCTTCTTCTTTCTTCTTCTTCTTCTTCTTCTTCTTCGTTGTCGTCTTCTTCTTCTTCTTCTTAATTCTTCTTCTCTTCTTCTTCTTCTTCTTCTTCTTCTTCTTCTTCTTCTTCTTTCCTTCTTCTTCTTTCTTCTTTGCAATTCTTCTTCTTTGCAATTCTTCTTCTTCTTCTTCTTCTTCTTCTTCTTCTTCTTCTTTCTTCTTCTTCTTCTTCTTCTTTGTAATTCTTCTTCTTTGCAATTCTTCTTCTTTGCAATTCTTCTTCTTTGCAATTCTTCTTCTTCTTCTTTGCAATTCTTCTTCTTCTTCTTCTTTGCAATTCTTCTTCTTCTTCTTTGCAATTCTTCTTCTTCTTCTTTGCAATTCTTCTTCTTCTTCTTTGCAATTTCTTCTTCATCTTCTTTGCAATTCTTCTTCTTCTTCTTCTTCTTCTTCTTCTTCTTCTTCTTCCTTCTTCTTCTTTTTTTTCTTTTTCTTTTTTCTTCTTCTTTTTCTTCTTCTTTTTCTTCTTCTTCTTCTTCTTCTTCTTCTTCTTCTCTTCTTCTTCTTCTTCTTCTTTCTTCTTTGCAATTCTTCTTCTTTGCAATTCTTCTTCTTTGCAATTCTTCTTCTTTGCAATTCTTCTTCTTTGCAATTCTTCTTCTTTGCAATTCTTCTTCTTTGCAATTCTTCTTCTTCTTCTTCTTCTTCTTCTTCTTGCAATTCTTCTTCTTTGCAATTCTTCTTCTTTGCAATTCTTCTTCTTTGCAATTCTTCTTCTTTGCAATTCTTCTTCTTTGCAATTCTTCTTCATCTTCTTTGCAATTTTTCTTCGCAATTCTTCTTCGCAATTTTTCGCAGTTCTTCGAGACCATAACCCAAGGCATTTACCACTGCACCATGGTAGCTGGTATTATGGATCAAGTTCATAAATATACATGCATCAAATATGCACCATATGTATATAATAAAATGACTACAGCTGTAAGTTCTACAACCGTTTAAGAAAGATGATGGATTTATGTACAACCAGAATAAAAACCTGTTCATTTCCAGCAATGCAATGCCAAAATCTGAGGCATGCCAAGGTTGGATGCACTGGGACTAACTTATCAGCTTAAAAGCAGCCCGACGCATTTGACTCAGATGACAGACCATTTTGACTCAGATGACAGATCATTTTGACTCAGATGACAGACCATTTTGACTCAGATGACAGACCATTTTGACTCAGATGACAGATCATTTTGACTCAGATGACAGACCAGTTTGACTCAGATGACAGATCATTTTGACTCAGATGACAGACCATTTTGACTCAGATGATAGGCCATTTTGACTCAGATGACAGACCAGTTTGACTCAGATGACAGGCCATTTTGACTCAGATGACAGACCAGTTTGACTCAGATGACAGACAATAGTTGCTATTTGAGCATTTGCCTAAGAAGAAGAAGATCTGTGTTTTCACGCAGTCAGGTTCATATACTTTTATTCTACTGGTAGGGGCAGTGGATACCCTGTTTACTCTAACGCTATCATAAATATGTGATAGTGCCAGTAGCAAGGATAAAGGCAGGGTAGGGCAAGCGTGGAACAATGCACAGCAACCAGGGAACAGGAGACTCAGGGAAGACAGTCGCTAGGAATCTTCTTTTATTTCATCCTTTGCATCTCTCTCTGACTAACGCTCTCTCTGATGACCACTTTGATGACTCTACTTTGATGACTATGCTCTCTTTTTGTTGTTGTTTAAGTCGCATTATAGTCCTTTCCAGATTTCTCCGATATCAGGACTGGTCAGAATCCAGAAAGTCGGAGGTCCCACGCTTCGGCAAGTTCTCCCACTTCAGCACCTTGGGCCATCCCAAAAATGTTACAATTGTAGAAGCAACGTCATTTACGCACACATCCTCCTATATTTGCATATTGTGCGGACCTCAAAGAAAGCACCACGAAGCTGCAACCAAATCAGCAGATCTGTGCCAAAATGGAGGACATTTTGTGTTTCCTAATAGCTTCAATGGGGCCTATCTTTTCGTCCGCACAAACAAACTACACAGATCCTATATCAAAATAAACTAGAGAATTGAAACTTTGAAATGCAATATTGCATTTTTAATCAACAACTATATTGCTGGAAGCTAAGGGCGATTACTGCGTCCACATAGACCTTCTTTTAACAGCATTAAGTGACAATGTTCAATATCTAAGCACTAAAAGCTCAACTAGACAAAATACTTTATGACAGGGAAAGGAAGAATGTCATCCAAGGTTTCTATCGATGTACATATCATTATTCAAAGATGCTTATAATAGGAGATATTCCTATTTAAAAAGTGATGCAAAACACACAGATCTACGATAATCTGCTGCACATTCAGATCTCTTCGTTCAGATTTGTAAGCTACAACAACAGTTTATCGTCATATGTCGAAATACGTCATAGGTCTTAGGATCTAGAGATCAAGGCACTATAACCTGGTATGTTGCAACAGAGAATGAAAAATAGTAATCAAACGGAATAAAGGCCCGTCAATGTTGTTCGAGATAAACTATGCACAGTAACTGTTGATGTGTGTTGATTGCTGGATGTGTCTTCTTTCTTCTTCTACTTTAGCGTTCAACAAAAAAGAGTAAGAAGAATTGCGAAGAAGAAGAATTGCAAAGAATTGAGAAGAAGAAGAATTGCGAAGAATAAGAATTGCAAAGAAAAAGAAGAAGAAGATGCTGATGCTGATGTCGACGACGACGACGATGACGACGATAACAATGATGATGATGAACACAGATGTATCAATAATAAGTGTATGCACTTGAAACTTTCATTCACATAATTATCATTAGGAACACTTTCAAACTACTGGTGTTTTTACTGCTTCTGCAATTTTTTTCTGCGTTTGTTGTCACAAGCTCTGCTGTTGCCACCAGCATCACCTCCTCCACCACCTCCTCCACCACCACCACCATCACCACCACCACCACCACCACCACCACCACCACCATCATCACCACCACCACCACCACCATCATAATCATCACCACCACCACCACCACCACCATCACCACCATCACCACCACCATCACCACCACCACCACCACCTCCACCACCGCCAGCCACTGTTGCTTTTTTTTTTATCAGCTTCTAGAGTGTTACTGTTCACATGCTATCGTCATCATCCTCCTCCTCGTCTTTGTTATTGGAAAACGAAACCTGACTCTCAGAAAGGAAAGGTGATGCCAGTGAAGTGATACTTCCTGGTTGATAGTTCAGTAGAGTGATGCCTGTCCGAATTTATTTTTTTACTTATTTTTATTAATTCTTGCTTGGTTTTTAAAAAAAATCGTTTCTGTTTGCTGTTGTTGATGTTGTTGTTGTTGTTGTTTTCATTTTGGTTTTTTTTTTTTGTTTGGTTGGGGTTTTTTTGGGGGTGGGGGTGGAAGGGTTGCGGGGTCCTCAGCAAGAGCTCCCAGGTTCACCATGGTGAGATTTTTGCGTAAATGATCATGATTGCTCTCCATTTAGGTAGCCACATTAATACTCTACTCTACTCTACTCTACTCTACTCTACTCTACTCTACTTACTCTACTTGCTCTGCTCTGCTCTGCTCTGCTCTACTCTACTCTATCTGCTCTGCTCTACTCTGCTCTACTCTGCTCTACTACTCTGCTCTGCTCTGCTCTGCTCTACTCTGCTCTGCTCTGCTCTGCTCTGCTCTGCTCTGCTCTACTCTACTCTACTCTACTCTGCTCTACTCTACTCTACTCTACTCTACTCTGCTCTGCTCTGCTCTATTCTACCGTGTCTGCTCTATTCTGCTCCTTTCAAATTTTCTCCACTCAAATCTGCTCTCATCTGCTCTGCTCTGTTGTACTCTCCTCCACTCCCACCGTTCCACTCTATTCCACTCTACTCCACTCCATTCTACTCTACTTGACTCTACTTTACTCTGTTCTTGTCTACTCTACTCATACTCTACTCCACTCTACTTTTCTCTAATCTACTTCACTTCACTCTTCTACTCTACTCTACTCTACTCCTCAACTCTACTCTACTCTACTCTACTCTACTCTACTCTACTCTACTCTACTCTACTCTTTCTTCTTCTTCTCTACTCTACTTCTACTCTACTCTACTCTACTCTACTCTACTCTACTCTACTCTACTCTACCTACTACTCTACCCTACCCTACCCTACCCTACCCTACCCTACCCTACCCTACTCTACTCTACTCTACTCTTCTCTTCTCTTCTCTTCTCAACTCTACTCTACTCTACTCTACTCTACTCTACTCTACTCTACTCTAC
>CM060343.1:25117244-25119744 GCA_030674155.1 Stramonita haemastoma
AGGTGAGCATTATACCTGTCAGCTTGGGTCAGGATTCAGTCAGACATAAATAAACATTCCCCATCCCTAACCAGAGACCCACACCTGCACGATGGCTGTTTCTTGTGACCTCAAAGACAGCTCACACCTCTGAGTAAGGCTGCTCTCTGCACTGGAGAACTGGGCAGAGGTCTTTGGTCAGGAAACAGGCCATCACCCCCTTCTGTAATAAATCAGTGCATTATAATGAATTTTGTCATGAATCAGTGCATCATAATGAATTTTGTCATGAATCAGTGCATCGTAATGAATTATGTACTGAATCAGTGCATCGTAATGAATTCTCTGATCAATCAGTGCATTGTAATGAATTTTGTAATGAATAAATGAATCGTAATGAGTTATGTCATGAATCAGTTCTTCGTAATGAATTCTGTAATCAATCAGTGCATCGTAATGAATCCTCTGTTCAATCAGTGCATCGTAATGAATTTTGTAATGAATTAGCGCATCGTAATGATCTCTGTAATCAATCAGTGCATCGTTATGAATTCTGTAATGAATCAGTGCATCGTTATTTGCACATCCTGCTCATTTTACTCATTAAAATTATATATTCTTTTCCCCAGAATGGTGTAGGAACAACAAAACAGGAACATCACGGAACATGAGGGAAGTAAAACAAGATAAACACTCCTGTGCTTTATTATTTACATCCAGTCCCCATGTGCCTGCAGGTTTGTTAATGTTATCATCCATTTCAACAGACAAATTTTTTTTTTTCAAAAAAGGGATAACAGTGTTTTAACGTGTGGCACAAAGGACTTTTGGTTGATTGTCTCTTTCTATAGGACTGTGCAAGTACCATAGAAATGTTTAGTGCAAGTTTCAGGTTGTGTTGCAATGGTGTGTTTGTGGGTTTCTTTCTTTGTCTAATAATAATAATAATAATAATAATAATAGTAATAATAATAATAATGATATAAGGAGTTCTATAACAAAACCGTAGACTCAAAAAGCCTAGTGTCTCGTTCCTTACATTCCTTTCTTTCTTTCGTGACTGACAGGCTGACAGACAGACAGACAGAAAGACAAAAAGAAAATAATGAATGAATGAATGAAAGACAGGTAGGTAGATAGGTAGGTAGATAGATAGGTAGGTAGATAGGTAGGTAGGCAGGCAGGTAGGTAGGTAGAGTGATAGTGCCAGTAGCAAGAACATAGGCAGGGTAGGGAAAGCGGGAACGATGCACAGCAACCAGGCAACAGGAGACTCAGGGAAGACAGTCGCTAGGAATCTTCTTTTATTTCATCCTCTTCTTTCTTTCTCTGACTGACCAGCTGACACTGCCACTCTTTCTGACGGCTCCTCTCTGATGACTCTACTCTCTTACGCACACATCTTCCTATATTTGCATATTGCGTGGACCTCAAAGAAAGCACCACGAAGCTGCAACTTGATCGGTCAATTTGAGCAAAAATGAAGGACATTTTGTTTTCTCATGCAGCTTCAATGGTGATTATCTGTTCGTCTGCGCAAACAGACTACACAAATCTTATATCAAAATAAGGTAGACAGTTGAAACTTTGAAATGCAATATTGCATTGTAATCAACAACTATCTGACTGAAAGCTAAGGGCGGTTACTGCGTCTAAATATGCCTACTTTTAAGGGCGTTAAGTGACAACTTTCAATAATTAACCACTAAAAACCCAACCAGACAAAATACTTTATGATAGAGAAAGGAAAAAATGTCATTCAAGGTTTCTAAAGATGTACACATCATTAACTAAAGATGTCCATGATAGGAGATAATTTATGTTTAAACAGGGCTGCAAAATCACATATCTATGTCTATGATAGGAGAATTTTATATAGACAGGGATGCAAAAACACACAGATCTATGCTAATCTGCTGCACATTCTTTTTTTTTTTTTCATTCAAATTTGTAAGTAACAACAACAGAGTTTACCGTCATTTGTCGAAAGACGTCATAGGCCTTAGGATCTGGAGATCAGGCCATTAAAATCTGGTATGGTGCACGGGGGAAAGGGGGCGGGGGGGGGGGATAGTAATTCAAAGGAATAGAGGCCTGTCACTGTCGTTCAATATAAATCAATAAAGATAAGACTTTCATCAGTCCATGAATATGTGCGAATGATACGGCTTGGATCTGTCTTTTCTAAACTTAACATACAAACAAACTGCGTTAAATGGAAATACTTCTGATGCTGTCTAATCTCTCTCTTTTTTCTCTTTTCAACTTCAACAATTCACTTCTACTTCAATCTTGCCTGTAGTCTGAAGCTATATACTTGTCTCAGTGTGAGAGCTGCTGTTTATGTTGTTCCGATTTACTTCTTTTAAGATTGTAAGAGTGCAGATATTTAATCTGCTGCGTTTCTGTACAACTTCTCGGCGACGACAGCACGGTCAGTGGGAATGTGGCCTCTGAAATGCGGCTGTGTAAACACTACACTTTACCGCTAAGGGCAAAGTTTGTGCAACAGACGGTTTTC
>CM060343.1:25149744-25156870 GCA_030674155.1 Stramonita haemastoma
GGGGGGTGCATGCGTACAAGATCAACTATGAGTGTGCCAAAAAATTTGAGCGAGACATGCACAAGCGATCATGATATCTTAATTTGTATCACTCAATACATTATTATTCATATTTTGTGTGCCGATGTGTACAATCATGTTTACTCTTTGTAGTTTCCTTTTCAGAATCCAGGCAATCTGTATACCGCTGGAAATTGCATGAGTTAGAGTGCAAAATGTTAGGAGTCTGAAGACTTATGAACATTAAATTATTTGAAGTCTGAAGTCTTGAAGTCTCTCTCTCTCTCTCTCTCTCTCTCTCTCTCTCTCTCTCTCTCTCTCTCTCTCTCCTCTCTCTCTCTCTCTCTCTCTCTCTCTCTCTCTCTCTCTCCTCTCTCTCTCTCTCTCTCTCCTTCTCTCTCTCTCTCTTTCCTCTCTTCTCTCTTCTCACTCTCTCTCTCGCTGTCTCTCCACTTCTGTTGCGTTTCCTTGAAACTATTGAAAACTGAGTCGGTGGGGGAGGGGATAGGGGGGAGGGAGTAGATGGGGGAAAAGGACAAAAAGGAGAAGAAGGAGGAGAAGGGGGAGAAATAAAGGATCAAAAAAGAGGAGGAGGTGGAGGAGGAGGAGGAAGAGAAGAATTAACTGGAAGAATACATGAAGAAGGCAGAACAGGATAAGAAAAATTAAAAAGATGAATTCCGAAAAAGAAGTGCAAAGATTTGCGAAGAAGAAGTGCAAAGAAATAGGAAGAAGAAGTGCAAAGAAATAGGAAGAAGAATTGCAAAGAATTGCATTGCAAGGAATTAAGAAGAGAATTGCAAAAAATTGCGAAGAAGAATTGCAAAGAATTGCGAAGAAAAATTGCAAAAGAATTGCGAAGAAGAATTGCAAAGAATTGCGAAGAAGAATTGCAAAGAAGAATTGCAAAGAATTGCGAAGAAGAAGAATTGTGAGAAGAATTGCGAAGAAGAATTGCAAAGAATTGCAAAGAAGAATTGCGAAGAAGAATTGCAAAGAATTGCGAAGAAGAATTGCAAAGAATTGCGAAGAAGAATTGCAAAGAATTGCAAAGGAGAGTTGCGAATAAGAATTGCAAGGAATTGCGAAGAAGAATTACGAAGAAGAATTGCAAAGAAGAAGAAGAAGAATTGCAAAGAAGAATTGCAAAGAAGAAGAAGAAGAAGAAGAAGAAGAAGAAGAAGAAGAAGAAGAAGAAGAAGAAGAAGAAGAAGAAGAAGAAGAAGAAAAAGAAGAAGAAGAAGAAGAACAACAACAACAACAACAACAACAACAACAACAAGAACAAGAACAAGAACAAGAAGAACAAGAAGAACAAGAACAAGAAGAACAAGAACAAGAAGAACAAGAACAAGAACAAGAAGAACAAGAAGAACAAGAAAAGCAAGAAGAACAACAAGAACAACAAGAACAAGAACAAGAAAATGATAGTGCTGCTGCTGCTGCTGCTGCTGATGATGATGATGATGATGACGATGACGATGACGATGACGATGATGATGATGATGATGATGATGATGATGATGATGATGATGATGATGATGATGATGATGATGATGATGATGATGATTGAGAGGAGGAGGAGGAAGAGGCAAAAAATGACAAATGAAGAAAAAGAAGAAATGGAGAGGATGAAAGAAGAGGCAGTACTGGATAGGAGGAGGCAAGCAAAAGGAAGAGTGGAAAGCCAGAAGAGAAGGAAGACACAAGAGGAGCAGGGGCAGGAAGAAAACAAGGGGAGGGAGGGAAAGGTTAAACACGACACCAGTGCGCATGCAGTTTTTTTTTTTTTGCTGCTTTTTTTTCATCTCATTGTGTGAGGTTTTCTTTAACAAATTTCTCTTCCAATTCTTTCAAAGGTGGAGCGAGCGGGTTCTAACATGTGCGCAAGATGTTCTACGACCATTTGCACACAGGAGATCTTGGAGTACAGTATCACTCTTTACAACTGGGGGAAGTGGACTGGTGAATGATTTTAAGTCCTATGGGAAATTTTCCTTAAAGAGAACGGTTTGATTGTAGCTCGAACCCACGACACAAAGTCACAAGCACAATGTTCTAACCACTAAACTACCCTGCTCCCAGGTTTTTTTTTCTCTTATAATTAACTTCTGAAAACTAGGGCAGAGAGGAAATGAGAGAGAAAAAAACACAAACCCATACCTACGCAGTCACGTAGATGAACAGACATACAGACAGAAAAAAAATCTGAGACAAATCCAGACAAACACACTAGAAAACAAAACTAGAAAGTGTTTCTTCCTGATCATGGTAGCATATCACATTAAATTCGGTGTGTTTTTTTTTCAAACCATATCGTTACGGGAGCAAAAAGTGTGGAACAACAATTTCAGTTCCCAAACAATCCAAAACTAATTCTTTGGTTTTTTATTTTAGTCGGAGTCAGAATATCGTCTCAGTTTCAAGAGTTTTGAAATGAAGAATTTTTTTCTCTCTTTGCTTCCGTCGAAATCAGAATACCGGTTTCAGATTCAAAAGTTTTGAAAGTTAAGAAGTTTTTTTTTCCATGAATTTAAAGAGAAAAGTAAGTTTCTTTACAGGTGTGGATATTTTCAAAATTAGGTTGAAGGTAGTAGTAGTAGTAGAGGTGGTGGTGATAGTGATAATGGTGATGGTGTGTGTTCGCGTGTGTGTGTATGCGTGTGTTTGTGTGTCTGTGTGTTTGTGTGTTTGTGTGTGTGTTTGTTTGTGTGTGTGTTTGTGTGTTTGTGTTTGTGTACGTGTGTGTGTGTCTGTATGTGTGAGGAGGGAGGGTGTATGTATATGCATGTATGCGTGCGTGCGTGCACGCGTGCGTTTGTGTATGTGTGTGCATGTGTGTGCATGTGTGTGTGTGTGTGTGTGTGTGTGTGTGTGTGCATGTTTCATAACTTCACACATGCTGTTATTTTTAAAATGGAAAATGTCTCGTGTTTTTTCTGGCATTTAAGCTCATTTGCATTCATTTGTTGCTTAGTTATGTCTTTCTATGTAACTATTTATCTGTTGCATCTTTTTTTGCATTTTTTTTCAAAACTGTTTTCATGTCTAGTTTATTTCCAAGAGGATTTTTTTTCCATTCTGTACCCATCTGTCTTCTTCTGAAATAAAAACAACTAACTTTTCTCTGTTTCCCTTTCTCTATGTTTCTGTCCTCTATTCTCTCTGTGTTTATCTCTGTCTTTCTGTCTCTGTCTCTCTGTACCTGTCTCTTTCTCTCTCACTATGTGTTTATGTGTCTCTTTCTGTGCCTGTCTGTCTCTGTATATGTTTTTTTTTCTATATATTTCTCTGGATAGATAGATAGATAGATAGATAGATAGATAGATAGATAGATAGATAGATAGATAGATAGATAGATAGATAGATAGATAGATAGATAGATAGATAGATAGATAGATAGATAGATAGATAGATAGATAGATAGATAGATCGATCGATCGATCGATCGATCGATCTCACTTTCTATGTTTGTATGTGTCTGTGTATGTGTGTCTGTGTGCGTGTGTGTCTGTGTATCTGTTTGCGTGCATGTGTGTCTGCATCTGTGTGTCTGTGTCTGTGTGTGTCTGTGTGTTTGTCTCTGTGCGCCTGTGACAATGTGACTATGTGTCTGTGTGTCTGTGTGTCTGTGTGTATGTGTCTGTGTATGTGTGTCTGTGTGTCTATGTGTTGGTGTATATGTGTCTGGGTATGTGTGTCGGTGTATATATGTATATGTGTATGTGTGTCTGTGTATGTTTGTATGTGTGTATCTGTGTGTATGTGTGTCTCCATGTATGTGTGACTGTGTGTCTGTGTGTCTGTGTCTCAGTGTGTCTGTGTATATGTCTATGTGTTTCTGTGTATGTGTTCGTGTATATGCGTATGTGTCTGTGTCTCTGTGTATGCATGTTTCAGTGTCTGTGTGTCTGTGCGTGTAAATATGTATCTGTCTTTGGTCTGTGTATGTATGTATGTATGTATGTATGTATGTATGTAATGTATGTATGTATGTATGTATGTATGTATGTATGTATGTATGTATGTATGTATGTATGTATGTATGTATGTCTGTGTGTCTGTGTGTCTGTATGTCTGTGTGTCTGTGTGTCTGTACCTGTAAATGTATGTGTCTGTGTGTCTGTGTATGTGTGTTTGTGTGTCTATGATTATCTGTATGTATGTATGTGTGTGTGTGAGTGTCTGTGAGTCTGTTTCTGAGTGTCTATGTATGTGTGTCTGTGCGTATGTGCGTCTGTGTGTCTGTGTGTCTATGTGTATGTGTGTCTGTGTGTGTCTGTGGATGTGTGTCTCTGTGTCTGAGTGTAGCTATGTATGTGTGTATGTGTGTGTCTCTATATGTGTGTCTGTGTGTGTTTAAGTCTGTGTGTGTCTGTGTGTCGGTGTATGTATGACTGCGTGTCTGATGTCTGTGTGTCTGTGTATGTGTGTTTCTGTGTCTGTGTGGTCTAGATGTATATGTCTGTGCGTATGTGTGTCTGTGCGTATGTGTGTGTCTGTGTCTGTGTGTCTGTGTCTGTGTGTCGGTGTCTCTGTGTCTGTATCTGTGTGTCTCTGTGTATGTGTGTCTGTGTGTCTGTGTATATGTCTGTGCTTGTGTCTGTCTGTGTGTATGTGCGTGTTTGTGTGTGTCTGTGTGCATTTGTATCTGTGTCTGTGTATCTGTGTGTCTGTGTGCCAGACATCTCTTTTGTGCATCTCCACAAGATACCAGATGAAGTAATCCCAAAGCCGTGATGCTTATTTCCGTTTCCGGTGCGACGCACCCGTTACCGGAAATGACGTAGGAAACTGTTAGCAATGCCGGTAAGAAGATCTATCGTCGATTCTGATTGGTTTATCAGGGTAGCGTTGAATCTTTCCAAAAACATTGCTTTGGGTGTTTTTGAAGCTAGAAAAAAAAACTGAAATAGGGGAGGGATGGAGAAGGGATGGAAAAGAAAATGGAGGAAAAAAATGGAGAAGGAGGAGAAGAATTGTGAAGAAAAAGTGCAAAGAATAATAACTGCGAAGAACAAAAATGCAAAAAAGATATATTGCAAAGCAGGAGGATTCAAATAGTTCAAAGGTGAAGAAGATAAAGCCAAAGAAGAAGAAGAAGAAGAAGAAGAAGAAGAAGAAGAAGAAGAAGAAGAAGAAGAAGAAGAAGAAGAAGAAGAAGAAGAAGAAGAAAAAGACAAAGAAGAAGAAGAAGAAGAAGAAGAAGAAGAAGAAGAAGAAGAAGAAGAAGAAGAAGAAGAAGAAGAAGAAGAAGAAGAAAGAAGAAGAAGAAGAAGAAGAAGAAGGAGAAGAAGAAGAAGAAGAAGAAGAAGAAGAAGAAGAAGAAGAAGAAGAAGAAAGAAGAAGACCAACATCAACAACAACAACAACAACAACAACAACAGCAACAACAAGCACAAGAACAACAACAAGAACAAGAACAAGAACAACAACAACAACAAACAAAGAAACAAAAAGAAAAAAACAAAGAAATAAAAAGGTAGAAGGAAAGAAGAAAGATAAAAAGAACGAAAGAAAGAAAGAAGAACAAGAACAAGAACAAGAAGTGCAAGAAAAAAAACAACAACAACAACAACAACAACAACAACAACAAGATCAACAACAAGAAAAACAACAGCGACAAAAAGAACAACAACAACAACAACACCAAGAAGCCCTAAACAAGCACAAGACAGACATTCTATGTATGGCTGCTACACATTCTGTGTACCAAAAAACTTAGGTTGCCTGAAAAAAGAAAGAGTTGGGTCTATTTACGTCTCAAAGAAGTAAATGGGGGGACAGGAAAAAAAAACGATGTACATGATTATATAGACATGTATAGCGTTCCTCTGCTAGAGCTCCGAGGTTCACCAATGGTGAGATTGTTTTTTTTTTTTTTTTTTATTCTTTTATATCGAGAATAATGAAATAAGCGATTGTTGCTTTTTTTTACATCCAGTCCCCATGTTTATGCAGTATGTCAATCTCGTCATCTGTTCCCACCGGCACACAATGGCCTACTCTTACGAAAAGCGGAACAGGATTTAACGTGTGCACAAGATGTTCTGCGTGCGTTCGAACACGGGGCGTCGGTTTATAGTCTCACACGAAGGAGATGTGTGTTTATGCGACCATTTTTTGCCAACCATGACGGTAGCTGCATTCCGATTTCGGGGATGCATGCTCGGAAAGATCATGTTTCCGTAACCCACTGAACGCCGATATGCATTGGGAAATATCTACTTCGCATATTTAATCTTCTGCATGTGTATGATACACGAAGGGAATTGATTGACTGGTACGTCAGCACTTGACGTTGATCTCGGAGATTGTATAAATTCACTCTCCTTAATTAATCAAGAATCAAGATTCAAGATTTTATTTCAAGAAACCCCCCTGAGGGGTGCATGAAATTTGGCAAAACCAATGTTTGCAGCTGTGGGCGTGAGGGGGAAAAATACTCACAACAAAAAAGTCATTACACAACCAGTCGCTGCCGAGATTTGAACCCATAATCAACTTCATGGACCCACGGGGATGCAATCAAAGTGTCTTAACCACTCGCCTATTGCGCCCGTGGGAGACAGGCAGATAAACAGAGATAATTATAAGCAGCTAAAAGGACACTGACAGAGACACCATACTGCCACAGCAACACGCTGAGAAGGAAACCCACTCACAGAGTCTCTCTCTGTCTCTCTGTCTCTGTCTCTCTGTCTCTCTGTTTCTCTGTCTCTCTGTTTCTCTGTTTCTCTGTCTCTCTGTCTCTCTATCTGTCTGTCTGTCTCTCTGTCTCTGTCTATGTCTCTCCCTCTCTGTCTGTCTCTCTGTCTCTGTTTCTCTCTGTGTCTGTTTCTCTCTGTCTCTGTCTATCTGTCTATCTGTCTGTCTGTCTGTCTGTCTCTCTCCTCTCTGTCTCTCTCTGTCTCTCTCTGTCTCTCTCTGTCTCTCTCTGTCTCTCTCTGTCTCTGTCTGTCTGTCTGTCTGTCTGTCTCTGTCTCTGTCTCTGTCTCTGTCTCTGTCTCTCTCTCTCTCCTCTCTCTCTCTCTCTCTCTCTCTCTCTCTCTCTCTCTCTCTCTCTCAAGCTGGGGACTTGCTTGTGTGTCAAAGGGCAACACCCCAACCATGCTCCCCTCACGGT
>CM060343.1:25156970-25159470 GCA_030674155.1 Stramonita haemastoma
TGTGTGTCTATGTGTTGGTGTATATGTGTCTGGGTATGTGTGTCGGTGTATATATGTAAATGTGTATGTGTGTCTGTGTATGTTTGTATGTGTGTATCTGTGTGTATGTGTGTCTCCATGTATGTGTGACTGTGTGTCTGTGTGTCTGTCTCTCAGTGTGTCTGTGCATATGTCTATGTGTTTCTGTGTATGTGTTCGTGTATATGCGTATGTGTCTGTGTGTCTGTGTATGCATGTTTGAGTGTCTGTGTGTCTGTGCGTGTAAATATGTATCTGTCTTTGGGTCTGTGTATATATGTATGTATGGATGTATGGATGTATGGATGTATGGATGTATGGATGGATGTATGGATGGATGGATGATGTATGTATGTATGTATGTATGTATGTATGTATGTATGTATGTATGTATGTATGTATGTATGTATGTATGTATGTATGTATGTATGTATGTATGTATGAATGTATGAATGTATGTATGTATGTATGTATGTATGTATGTATGTATGTATGTATGTATGTATGTGTGTCTGTGTGTCTGTGTGTCTGTGTGTCTGTACCTGTAAATGTATGTTACTGTGTGTCTGTGTATGTGTGTTTGTGTGTCTATGAGTATGTTGTATGTATGTATGTGTGTGTCAGTGTCTGTGAGTCTGTTTTCTGAGTGTCTATGTATGTGTGTCTGTGCGTATGTGCGTCTGTGTGTATGTGTGTCTATGTGTATGTGTGTCTGTGTGTGTCTGTGGATGTGTGTCTCTGTGTCTGAGTGTAACTATGTATGTGTGTATGTGTGTGTCTCTATATGTGTGTCTGTGTGTGTTTAAGTCTGTGTGTGTCTGTGTGTCGGTGTATGTATGACTGCGTGTCTGATGTCTGTGTGTCTGTGTATGTGTGCTTCTGTGTCTGTGTGTCTGTGTGTATATGTCTGTGCGTATGTGTGTCTGTGCGTATGTGTGTGTCTGTGTCTGTGTGTCTGTGTCTGTGTGTCTCTGTGTCTGTGTCTGTGTCTGTGTGTCTCTGTGTATGTGTGTCTGTGTGTCTCTGTGTATGTCGGTGCGTATGTTTGTGTGTATGCGTGTGTTTGTGTGTGTCTGTGTGTGTCTGTGTCTGTGTGCATTTGTATCTGTGTCTGTGTATCTGTGTGTCTGTGTGCCAGACATCTCTTTTGTGCATCTCCACAAGATACCAGATGAAGTAATCCCAAAGCCGTGATGCTTATTTCCGTTTCCGGTGCGACGCACCCGTTACCGGAAATGACGTAGGAAACTGTTAGCAATGCCGGTAAGAAGATCTATCGTCGATTCTGATTGGTTTATCAGGGTAGCGTTGAATCTTTCCAAAAACATTGCTTTGGGTGTTTTTGAAGTTAGAAAAAAACTGAAAGAGGAGAGGGAGGGAGAAGGGATGGAAAAGAAAATGGAGAAAAAAAAATGGAGAAGGAGGAGAAGAATTGCGAAGAAAAAATTGCGAAGAATAATAACTGCGAAGAACAAAAATGCAAAAAAGATGTATTGCAAAGCAGGAGGATTCAATAGTTCAAAGGTGAAGAAGAGAAAGAGGAAGAAGAAGAAGAAGAAGAAGAAGAAGAAGAAGAAGAAGAAGAAGAAGAAGAAGAAGAAGAAGAAGAAGAAGAAGAAGAAGAAACAACAACAACAACAACAACAACAACAACAACAACAACAAACACAACAACAAGCACAAGAACAACAACAACAACAACAACAAACAAAGAAACAAAAAGCAAAGAAACAAAGAAATTAAAAGGCAGAAGAAAAGAAGAACGAAAAAAGAGAAAGAAAGAAAGAAAGAAAGAAAGAAAGAAAGAAAAAGAAAGAAAGAAAGAAAAGAAAAGAAAAAAAAACGAAAGAAAGAAAGAAGAAAAAAAAAAAAAGAAAGAAAAGAACAAGAAGAAAGAAAAAAAAACGAAAAAAAAAAAAAAAAACACAAAAAAAGAAGAACAAAAAAAAAAGAAAACAAGAAAGAAGAACAATACAAGAAAGACAATGCAAGAACTGGATACAAACACAAAACTAAAAAGGATTTTGATGGCTGTGAAAAAGGCGAAAAAGAAAGAGTTGGGTCTATTTACGTCTCAAAGAAGCAAATGGGGGGGGGGGGGGGGGGGGGGGGGGGGGGGGGGGGGGGGGGGGGGGGGGGGGGGGGGGGGGGGGGGGGGGGGGGGAGCAGGAAAAAAAAAACGATGTACATGATTATATAGACATGTATAGTGTTCCTCTGCTAGAGCTCCGAGGTTCACAAATGGTGAGATTGTTTTTTATTATTTTTTTTTTTATTATTCTTTTATATCGAGAATAATGAAAGAAGCGATTGTTGCTTTTTTTTTTACATCCAATCCCCATGTTTATGCAGTTTGTCAATCTCGTCATCTGTTCCCTTCCGGCACACAATGGCCTACTCTTACGAAAAGCGGAACAGGATTTAACGTGTGCACAAGATGTTCTGCGTGCGTTCGAACACGGGGCGTCGGTTTATAGTCTCA
>CM060343.1:25166970-25171970 GCA_030674155.1 Stramonita haemastoma
GTTGTTGCTGCTGCTGTTGGTGATGTTGTTGTTTCTGCTTACGTTGCTGTTGTTGTAACTGTTGCTGTTTTTGTTGCTATTGTTGTTGCTGCTGCTGTTGCTGATGAATGTGTTGCTGCTTATGTTTATTTTATTTTATTTCATTTTATGTTATTTTATACTACTTTATGTCAGAGCAGATTTCTCAGCGTGAAATTCGGGCTGCTCTCCCCGGGGAGAGTGTGTTACCATAAGAGCAGCGCCACCCATTATTTATTTTTGTCTGCAACTGTATTTGTTTCCTTATCTGAGTTGCTGTTTTTCTACAGAATTTTGCTGAGGGACAATACTCTTGTTGCCGTGGGTTCTTTTACGTGCACGAAATAATATCATGCAACACACAGGATCTCGGTTTATCTCTCATCCTAAAGAGTAGCACCTAGACCACCACCCATGGTCTAATAAATGGGAGGGGGAGGGGTAGTTTTGGGCCCAAAGGGGATTCGAACCATCGCACACTTCCGATCCGGACTTTCCGCTTTCTAGGCAGGCGCGTTACCTCTAAACCACCGATCCATGTTGCTGTTGTTGTTTTTGCTGCTGCTTATCTTGTTGTTGCTATTACTGTAGTTTTTTTTTTCCATTTTGTTAAAAGTTTTATTCATTGCTGTCGGGTGTGGATTTTTTTTTTCATTCTGAGCACAATATTCTATCTGAAAAACAAGAGACATACATAGATACAAACACACAGACAGACAGACAGACAGGAGGGACGGGATAGCGTGGTGGTTAAGAGCTTTGCAGTTGCAGTCTGCTGATTCGGGTTCAAACCCCATGCAAGGGGATTTTCTCTCCCCCCCCCTGGAGTTAACATTAGTACTGACTCCGCTCCCTACAAAATTCATTTGACGGAAGCTATAAAAATGAGATCCTGTGGGCGAACATACGCAGAAGATATTGTGCACACGTTAAAACCAAGCCTATCTCGATTTTCGAAATAGTAGGCCGTTTTGTGCGTGTAGGAATGGATTGATAGCATTGACAAAACTGCACACACACACACACAAACACACGCACAGACACACACACACACACACACACACATACACAACACACACACACACACACACACACACACACACACACACACACACACACACACACACACACACAAACACACACACACACACACACACACATGGGGGGCAGCTTGTACAAAAAGCACATGAGTGTTTATTCTATTACACTGGAAACAAAATAATCAAATAAAAAGATTAAAATACATTTTTTTAAAAAGCAAAATAAAAATAATAAAATGAAAAAAACGATAATGTTGAACAAAACGGTAAAAAGTTTTTTATTTACATTTATTTTATTCTTTTATTTCGAGTGTATTGGAATCGGCACTCATGAGCTTTTTATACATCCAGTCCCCGTGTGTATGCAGTTTTGTAGTTTTGTCACCCGTCTTCACCAGCACGCAAAACAAGATAGCATGATCCAGAAGATAGCGACAATAGAGATCTGGGGTTGTGTGTTCTTTGGCATTTCAAAATAAATTGTTACTAAAGCAGAAGAAAATTGCAAATTTCAATCTTCTCCTCAGTGTGATAAAATGTGCTCCCAGGATCCACCGAAAGGGGGAGAGAATGATGGATCCATCGGTGCTCAGATCACGGCCGCAAATTCAAAATGGACTATGGACACGGATATGGACAAAATGGAATATCCATGTGTCTGTGGGAGGAGCTTTGCTACAGCGCGAGGCATGAAGATCCATAGAACAAAGAAGGGATGTGAGAGGTCTCATCCGGGTGGACAGCAGCGCACTGCATCAGCAGATAAGACGTTGGAAGACCAAGGCCAGGATTCAAACCACAGTGCCAAGGACAACCAAGCTGTCGACTCGGATGACGAACTTGCACAGGCCCTCGATGCCAGGCGCCAGAAGCTCAACCTGCCAAAAGCAAGTGCAACTGATGAGTGGCAGAAACTGGACAGAAAAATTGTCCAAAGACTCGAGACTCTGATAGGGAAAAGCACACTAGAACACAAACTAGCCACATATGGGGACATCATATACGCCACCTGTAGGGATACCTATGGAGTAAAACAGCCAAAAGAGAAAACGCCTCCAAAGAAATCCAGACGCCAAGAAGAGATAGACAGGATCAGGGTCAAAAAGAAAAACCTCAGAAAGCAAATGAAAACCGCACTGCCAATTGAGAAACAAGGTTTGCAGAAGCTTTGGAAAGATCTGAAAGCAAGACACAGTGCCCTCAGCAAAGCAGAAGCAACGAGGAAGAAGAAGAGCAGAAAGAAGAAAACCTACGACCGTTTCTTCAAGGAACCCTTCCAGTTTGCCAGAACACTCTTTGAGCAACCAAAATCGGGAACCCTGAAAGTGGACAAAGATGTTCTTGAGCAGCATCTCAGGAAAACTTACTCTGGCCCACAGAGCAAAGCACCACTCAACATCCAAGGCTTGGTAACGCCAGCCGACCCTGAGAAACCCTTCAACGCCAAGCCACCAACGCTGGAAGAAGTACAAAATGTGGTCAGCAAAGCCAGAGCCAAATCATCACCAGGGCCAAATGGAGTACCATACCAGCTGTACAAGAAATGTCCCAAAGTGCTGCAGTGGCTCCACAAGCTGCTGAGATCAGCATGGAGAAACAAGAAAATCAACAGCGAGTGGATGAAAGCTGATGGGGTGTACATCCCCAAAGAGCAAAACTCAAGTGACATTGGCCAGTTCAGACCAATATCCCTACTGAACGTTGAAGGCAAAATCTTCTTCTCTGTCATGGCAGCAAGGATGACCAAGTATCTCATGGAAAACAAGTACTTGGATGTGTCAGTCCAGAAAGGAGGCATCCCAGGTGTGTCTGGCTGTGTTGAACATGCCACAATGATTTGGGATGCAATCCAAAGAGCAAAAACAGGAAAGAAAGACCTAGATGTAGTGTGGCTTGATCTGACAAATGCATATGGATCTGTACCCCACGAGATGATACAGCAGGCTCTCGAGATGTACCATGTGCCAGAGAGCATCCGCGACATGCTCAAGATGTACTTCGACGGCTTCTCAATGCGGTTCTCTACCCAGGATTACACAACAGCATGGATCAACCTGGAAGTGGGTATCGCAATGGGCTGTGCAATTTCTCCAATACTGTTTGTGTTGGCAATGGAAGTCATCTTGAAAGCAGCAACCAGGAACACAAGCCAAACGGACCTCGGTGATGGATACAAGATGCCCCCTCTCAAGGCCTTCATGGACGATACAACAGTGGTCTCATCCAAAGAAAGTGAGACACGGCATGTCTTGGAAAGACTGGACGACATTGTCGCCTCAGCAAGGATGAAATTCAAGCCCAAGAAATCACGGAGTCTGTCACTGAGAAAAGGAAAAGTAGCTGAATCCGTGGTCTTCAGTGTCGCTAACCAAGCCATTCCAACAGTCACAGAGGAACCTGTCAAGAGCCTTGGGAGGTGGTATGATGACACCCTGAAGGACACACAAAGAGCCAAAGAAACCAAAAAGATGGCGGAAGAAGGCTTGGAGACCATTGACCAGTGTGGTCTCCCTGGCAAATACAAGGTGTGGTGTCTGCAGTTCATGCTGATCCCAAAACTACTATGGCCTCTAATGATATATGAGATCTGCACCAGCACGGTAGAGGCAATGGAAGCCAGAATCAACAAATTCACGAGGAAATGGCTTGGAGTTCCACCCTGTCTCACCGATATAGCGCTGTACTGTCGGCAAGCAAAATTAAAACTGCCACTGAAATCCATCCTAGAAGAATATAAAGCAGGAAAAATCAGACTTCAAAGCATGTTAGAGGACACAGATGACAAGGTGGTAGAAGAAATCAAGCCCCTGCTGAAGACCGGCAGAAAATGGAAAGTCCAGGAGGTGATAAACTCTGCCAAAGAAAGTCTCAAGATCAGAGAGATAACAGGACACACACAGACCTACAGACAAGGACTAGGGTCAACAAAAACAGAATGGTGGTCAAAAGCAAAAGGAAAAGCCAAACGGGACATGGTCATTCAAGAGATGAGGAAAGAAGAAGACCAAAAGAGACTCCAAAAAGCAGTCCAGCAGAGCCAACAAGGACAATGGACAACATGGGAGAGTGCGCTCCAAAAAAGTCTCACCTGGAATGACATTTGGCACATGGCCCCTCTCAGGATCAGCTTCATTCTCAGATCCGTGTATGACCTGCTACCATCAAATGCAAACCTGGTGAAGTGGGGAAAAGCAGACGATCCTGCATGCCCCCTCTGCCGTGAAAAACAAACAGTGGAACATGTCCTCAGCTCATGCAAGGTAGTCTTAACCCAAGGGAGGTACACATGGAGGCACAACCAGGTGCTAAAAGAGATTGTAGAAGCAGTCTGGTTCAGTACCTGCTCCACAATTGGCAACATCAGGACACAAAAAGCTCCCGCAACCTTCTTCACGGCAGGAGGAAAAGACTCATGGCCACGAACATCAGTGCCATTCAGAACCTGCAAGCAGAGTCTGCTGGATGGAGCAGACGACTGGGTGTGCACTGCAGACCTCCCAGAATGGAACAACCACCCCGAGATCATCAGCAAGAGTGATATGAGACCTGACATAGTAGTCAACTCCCACTCAACCAAGCAGCTGATCATGATAGAGCTGACTGTTCCATATGAGAACAGGATGGAGGCATCTCACGCCTACAAGACTGAAAAATATGCAGATCTGGCCAACAGCCTGAAGAAAGAAGGCTATCAGGTCAAAGTCCTTGCTGCAGAAGTCGGAGCCAGGGGGTTTGTGGGAGAATCGGCTTACAACCTCATGAAACAGCTCTCGATTGCAGGAAGGAAAAAAACAGAGCCCTGAAAGCCATGACAGAAGCAGCCGAGAGATGTTCAAGCTGGATCTGGTCAAGGAGGAACAAAAGTGAACTGCATAAGACCTAGATGACCCCATAATACCATAGGTGGTTAATCCCCCCCCTCCCAAAAAAAAAAGAAGTGTG
>CM060343.1:25184998-25199998 GCA_030674155.1 Stramonita haemastoma
GTGTGTGTGTTTTGTGTGTTGTGTGTCTGTGTCTGTGTCTGGTGTGTGTGTTGTGTGTGTCTGTGTGTGTCTGTAACTGTGTCTGTCTCTGTGTGCGCGCGTGTGTGTTTATGTGTGTATGTATGTTTATGTGTATGTATGTGTGTGTATGTGTGCTCGCGTGCGTATGTGTGTGTATGTATGTGTATGTGTGTGTACGCATGTGTGTATGTGTGTGTATGTATATGTGTGTGTGCCTTTTTTTAACAGTTTTGCTTTCAAGACCAAACCAACACAATGACAAAGAAATCCATAATTATTTGCAAAATGATCGATGTGAAGTACATAAACCACACCTGTCAGTTTCCCCTACTTTCAGCTCCTCTCAGCTGCTAATTAATCCATCCCAGCCCAGCCCAGTTGAGGCAGGTTGGTATTAACCACAGCAGGAACTGACCACACTTGGACAAGGTAAAGGAAAGGGCCCGCTAAATCAGGCACTCTTGACTGAGTGATGTTGGATTTGTGCGCTGTGAAACCGAAAGGAAGACATAACTACCTAAGCATTGATATAAAAGTCGGTTATCAGAGGAACGAACACTAAACTAACAGCTCCAAATATGATAGGAGTGGCCATAAAGCTTGAAACAGCTCTCTTCTTGATTCTTATGTACTCATCATCTGGAAACTGACGATTCCTAGAGAACAGAAAGGAGAAACAACTTAAGTAAGTACATTGGAAGTGTTGTACGCACAGTGAAAACTCAAGATTATGCATCGAATGTTGTTTAGTGTGTATTATGCATTGCGTTGTATTATCATGCATTCCCTAATCTGTTGTGCATTATATTGTAGCCTGAGGCTGATGTATAGTTAAAATCATTTCAGACATCAGAGCTCGCTCTCTCTCTCTCTCTCTCTCTCTCTCTCTCTCTCTCTCTCTCTCTCTCTCTCTCTCTCTCTCTCTCTCTCTCTCTCTCTCTCTCTCTCTCTCTCTCTCTCTCTCTCTCTCTCTCTCTTTTAAAATATTGGTTGAACATGCTGTATTAGTGATTGTGGTATGTAGGGGTAGGTAGGGGGTTTCTTAGCTTTATTCCCTGATCAGGACAAGAGCCGGATGAAAAAAAAGTATGTAATACTTACTCTATAACCCTTGAAAAATGAAGATTATTCATTCATTCATTCATTCATTCATTCATTCATTCATTCATTCTCATTCTCTCTCTCTCTCTCTCTCTTCTCTCTCTCTCTCTCTCTCTCTCTCTCTCTCTCTCTCTCTCTCTCTCTCTCTCTCTCTCTCTCTCTCTCTCTCTCTCTCTCTCTCTCTCTCTCTCTCTCTCTCTCTCTCTCACATGGTCATTCTGATAGCGGTAACCATGGGGATGATGGCGGGTATAGTGGTTGCAATGTTGATGGCGGTGCTGATATGGATCTCGAAGATGGTGGTGGTGGTGATGTGAATGTTGAAGTTGATGATGATTGATGATGATGTAGAGGGTGGAATTCAAGGAGGTGATGGTAAAATGATGGTGGTGGTGATATAAGTTGTTGGAAATGATGATGATTGATGATAATGAAGAGGGTGATGATTGGGAGTTGTAAGGGCTATTGTAGATACTTTTTGCTGTAAATTTGTCCGCCCAATGATAGCAATAACTGGTATAAGATGTTCGATTTTATGGTGTGAAATAAACTTAATTTTGTTTTCTGTTGAAAGCCTGCTTCTTTTTTTCTATCCTGTCCTCTTATTTGTCATCATTCTTTTTTTTTACCCTGTAGATTCTTCTGCGATATGTTTGTTCCAGTAATTGATCTCATTAGCTTTAAGATTGTGTTATAGTTGCTATGCATTTTTGGTTTTTTTCACTGTGGACAGTGTTTTACAAAAACAAAACAAGTACTATCAGATAAAAAAAAAATATATATATATTATATATATATATATATATATATATTGTGTCCTTCTCTATGTGTATTACACCTACAAAAGAATTACGTCATCTCGACATTGTCAGGCTGCTATTCCATATGGCAATCTGAACAATGTTCCCTGGCAGGGATAAATTCTCTCCAGCACTTAACAGGATTCTATCAGCCTGGCAGAGGTTGAAAGACAGACCAGTCCAGACCCTTGCTGTGCTTTGTGGTATTGTGTGTGTGTGTGTGGGGGGGGGGGGGTCCTTTGAAGTGAGCACCATTGTTATATTGTCAAGGACAGAGAATAAGCCTGGGGTTGTGTGCACAGGTCAATAGCCCTGCCTTGATGGCCACCAGATGCAAAACCTCTGTCTTGATATGAATTATGTTTGTCAAAGCTCTGGTTAGCGCATTGGCTGTTAGAGACACTAGCTATTTGAGCATGAGCTGTGTGGGCTAATGAATCTGAGGCTTTTTTCTTGTACGTTTGTCCACTCAAGGACGATGATGATTTAGGATTAGATATTGTTTTTCATGGCATGATATAAAACATTTTGGTTTTCTGTTAAAATCAGGCTTTTTCTGATTTATGTTCCTTTGCATTTGCAGTTATACTTTTCAACAGAAATACATGTTTACAGCAAAGTTTTAGGTTTAGACAGAAAAAAATGGAGATATATGGGTATGGAGGATTATGAGTACTTAAGAGTGACTGCATTTTATATACATTTTGCAGTTTGATAGTTTTAACCACTTTATGTCACAGCTGATTTCTCTTCATAAAATTTGGGCTGCTCTCCCTAGTGTACAAATTTTCTATTAGAGCGACAGAATTTTGCCAGGGACAACATCAGTGATACGTGCGCTTAATGTGTATTGCTCATAGAAACTCAGTTTGCCATCTTATCCAAAGGCCTAGCACACAGACCATCATCACTAATAGTCTAGTAAAAGGGAGAAATGTGTCAGGCAGGAATAATATCAAACCCTGATCTTTTCTTTATAAACGGGCTTCTGCAACAATTGTTTCTAGAGACACCCCTTTATCTAGCACATAGATAAGCAAAATGTACCGACAATCAACAACAAAAAAAACTTTCTTTATGAAGAAGATATCATTATGCAGACACAACTTCAAGAGTCAGCAGATCTGTTATGCCTGTACTGGCTATACAGAGCAAACACATAGAATTACATAATGGTGTATGCACACAGGGACTGAATGCAAATAAAAGAGTATATGAGTGCTTACTTCATTATTTTCAATATAAAAGAAAAAAAGAAGAAGATAAGACATGGTAAATAGAGTTATCATGTCCAACTTACTTGAAAAGCTTGTTAAAAAAAAAAAGCTCTTTTGCACAAAAAGTGGTGCTTTTTTGTTCCAAACTTCTTTCAACTCTCCTAGGGAATATATAAATACACAAACGAAAGTTTGTTTGGTTGGGGTTCTTTTTTAGGGAGGTGGGGTCGTAGGGGATTTTTTTGCAGGGCTGGGGTATTAAAACAGAAGGTCCTGCTCTTGTGTTAATACGCTCTTCTTGAGGTGAACTGCCCATGAGCCAATTATCATGCATAGAAAGATTCTTATTGAGTAAAAAAAAAAGTAGTGGAGGAAAAAAACAAGTACAGGTACCAACTTGTCAATCATTTTGAAAATGACTTATCAAAGATTCAATAAAAAAAAAATTGAAATGAAATTAAATTCTAGGGAATAATGTCTTTCAGTGGCAGCATTGTAGGCATTTTTGAGTAAGAACCATGCCATTGGCCTTTGGCATAGAGATATTCTATGACTAGTGAGAGTATAATGATATAGTGCAATATAAGTATACACAAAAACAAGCTATAGCAGTCTCCTCTTTTTATTTATTTATTATTCTTTTATATCGAGGATAACAGAATAGCAATCGTGTGCTTTTTTTCATCGTCCCGTGTGTATGCAGTTTTGTAATATTGTCATCTGTTCCCACTGGCACACGATGGCCTACTCTTACGAAAGCGGACAGATTTAACGTGTGCGCAAGATGTTTGCGTGCGTTCGCACACGGGCCTTGGTTAAAGTCTCATCCGAAGGACTTTTGGGGAGAGTGGAGTCGCACTGATGTTAACTCAGGAGAAAAAATCTCCTCGACCGGACTCGAACCGGGTCGTCAAATTGCCAGCGCAATGTTCTGACCACTAGGCTATCTGTGCAGCATAAGCCCGACATCAAAGAGATAATGTCTGTGACAGCCTGTGGGTGGTCACTCTCTTCCCTGCAGTCCTGACTGATCCACTCTACCCCACTCCACTCCATGTCAGATTTGTTTCTATTTGGGTCTGTCCTCAGTCTGAGAAAAACTCATCTGGAGTGATTCTCATCTGGTGGAGTGTGACTGAAGATAACTGATGGCAGGTTTGGAAAGTGGGGATGGGGTTGGAAGAGGGGGGGAGGGGAGGGATTTAGATGTCACTGGTTTGCAGATTTGAAAAAAAAAATCATTTCTAAAAGCCTCTCTGTGACACTCTCTCTCTGTCTCTCTGTCTCTCTGTCTCTCTGTCTCTGTCTCTGTCTCTGTCTCTGTCTCTCTGTCTCTCTCTCTCTGTCTCTCTCTCTCTCTCTCTCTCTCTATATATTATATATATATCTCTCTCTCTCTCTCTCTCTCTCTTCTCTCTCTCTCTCTCTGTCTGTCTCTCTGTCTGTCTCTGTGTCTCTCTCTGTGTCTCTCTCTCTATGTCTCTCTCTGTCTCTCTCTTTCTGTCTGTCTCTGTCTCTCTGTCTCTGTCTCTGTCTCTGTCTCTGTCTCTGTCTCTCTCTCTCTCTCTCTCTCTCTCTCTCTCTCTCTCTCTCTCTCTCTCTCTCTCTCTCTGTGTCTCTCTCTGTGTCTCTCTGTGTCTCTGTCTCTGTCTCTGTCTCTGTCTCTGTCTCTGTCTCTCTCTCTCTCTCTCTCTCTCTCTCTCTCTCTCTCTCTCTATCTCTCTATCTCTCTATCTCTATCACTATCTCTCTCTCTCTGTGCAGTAGTTTACTGCGTCAGGTTTTTTTTTTATTCTTAGTTTGTGTTGTTTGAACAGTGCAGTCCCAGATTGTTGCTGGAGCATTTTTTACCCTGTAGTTTGTCAGATAATGTCTGTTTTATTTTCTTTTTGTTTTATTTATCTATTCATTCATTCTTGTATATGGAGAATAATGGTTTCACACCCAGTCCTTGTGTGTCTGTAGTTTTGTAAATCTTGTCATCTGTTCCCACCGGCACACAATGGCCTACTCTTGCGAAAAGCGGAACAGGATTTAACGTGTGCGCAAGATGTTCTGCGTGCGTTCACACACGGAGTCTCGGTTTATAGTCTCACCCGAAGGACTTTTGGGGATAGTGGAGTCAGCACTGATGTTAACTCTAGGGGGGGAAAATCCCTTTGAACGGGAATCAAACCTGGGTCGTCAAATGCAATGTTCTGACCATTAGGCTATCCTGCACCGCCCTCCCCCCCCCTCCTTGATTCATCTGTTGCTGAATGTGCTGTGACATGAGCTCTAACAATAAGTCACACTGTCTATGCATCTTTTGTATTCAATGATGGACAGTGTGATTTTTTTCAGGAACAAAAACAAGTATCATCATATTACAACCATGAGTGTGCTCTCCACTCTCGGAGTTAACATCAGTGCTGACTCCACTATCCCCAAAAGTCCTTCAGATGAGACTTTAAACCGAGGCCCCGAGTGCAAACGCACGCAGATCATCTTGTGCACGTGTTAAATCCTGTTCCGCTTTTCGTAAGAGCAGGCCATCGTGTGCCGGTGGGAACACATGACAATATTTACAAACTGCATACACACGGGGACTGTATGTAAAAAAAGCACATGAGTGCTTATTCCATAATCCTCGATATAAAAGAACAAAATAAAATAAATAAAATAAAGTGTATTCTAGGGTTCGCTTATCTAATTTGCCATGTGAGCATTTGAGCAATGTTCCCATGTCTGTGATAAATTCTCTCTAGCACACAACAGGATTTTATCAGCCAGGCAGAGATTTAAAATAAAAAAAAAAAAAAAAGAGACCAGTCAAAGCTTGCCTGTGCTTCCTGTTGTGGTGTGGGGTGTCCTTTGAAGTGAGCACCATTGTTTTACCATCGAGGACACAAGGTCAGCCTATGATTGTATGCACAGGTCGATATCCCTGCACTGATGGCTGCCAGGCACGAAACCTTTGTATGCTGTGTGGTTGTAAAAGCTCTAGTTAACGTGTTTTGGCTGTTAGAGACTCTAGTTGTTTGACCCTGGCTGGGCCTTGTAGGCTACTGAAGCTGTGATTTTTGCTGTAAATTAATGTGTCCACTTAAGGACAGCGATATGTTAGTGTCAGAAACATTTTTCATTGTTGAATTTTTTTAAGATTTCTGCTGTTTTCTTATTCTGAGCTGCTCTATCTATGTGTTCCTGTTCATGAGGACAGGATAGCTCAGTGGTCAGAACTCTCACTCTCCCCAGGCTATGATGAAGCAGGGTTGAGTGTGGTTACCTAGTGGACAGGTGATCGTTTATGTGCCTTGGTTTCAGTACAGTCCCCCAGTTCATCCAGCTGTAATGAGTACCTGCCCTCATTTTTCTCCTGGAGTTAACATCAGCTGCATTGGACTTCCACTCTCCTCCCTAAGTCCTTCGGATGAGACTTTGAACCAAGGCCCCATGTGCGAACACACGCAGAACATCTTGTGCACATGTTAAATCCTGTTCCGCTTTTCATAAGAGTAGGCCATTGTGTGCCGGTGGGAACAGATGACATTTACAAAACTGATACACCTGAGGACTGGAAGTAAAAAAGCACAAGAGTGCTTATTCTTTATCCTCGATATAAAAGAAAAAATAAAATGAATAAAATAAAGTGTATTCTAGGGTTCAGCTTATCTAATTTGCCATGTGAGCATTTGAGCAATGTTCCCATGTCTGTGATAAATTCTCTCTAGCACACAACAGGATTTTATCAGCAAGCAGAGATTTAAAAAAAAAAAAAAAAGAAAGACCAGTCAAAGCTTGCCTGTGCTTCCTGTTGTGGTGTGGAGTGTCCTTTGAAGTGAGCACCATTGTTTTACCATCGAGGACACAAGGTCAGCCTATGATTGTATGCACAGGTCGATATCCCTGCACTGATGGCTGCCAGGCACGAAACCTTTGTATGCTGTGTGGTTGTAAAAGCTCTAGTTAACGTGTTTTGGCTGTTAGAGACTCTAGTTGTTTGACCCTGGCTGGGCCTTGTAGGCTACTGAAGCTGTGATTTTTGCTGTAAATTAATGTGTCCACTTAAGGACAGCGAATGTTTAGTGTCAGAAACATTTTTCATTGTTGAATTTTTTTAAAGATTTCTGCTGTTTTCTTATTCTGAGCTGCTGCTTTCACTATGTGTTCTGTTCATGAGGACAGGGTAGCTCAGTGGTCAGAACACTCACTGTCCCCAAGGCTATGATAAGCAGGGTTGAGTGTGGTTACTTAGTGGACAGGTGATCGTTTGTGTGCCTTGGTTTCAGTACAGTCCCCCAGTTCATCCAGCTGTGAATGGGTACCTGCCCTCTTCTTAGGGACAGGAAAGGTAAAACAGCAAGAGAAAGAGGAGGTGGGGCCACCTTCAAGATGTTGGCCCTGGAGAAGGTGACATCTCTGACATCTCAGCCCATACTGATCCCATAGGTTATGGGAGCACCTTCACCTTTACCTTTCTTTTTCATGTGCATGTATTCCCTACACGAAAAATCTAGAAGTCCTTCGGATGAGACTTTAAACAAGGCCCGAGTGTGCGAAGCAGCTAGAACATCTTGCTGACATGTTAATTCCTGTTCCGCTTTCTGTTAATGAGTAGGCCATCGTGTGCCAGTGGGAATTTCCAATAACAATATTTACAAAACTGCTACTCACGGGGACGGATGAGAAAAAGCAACATATTGCTTATTCTGTTATCTCGATATAAAAGAATATAAATAAAATAATATAATATAAATAAAATATATATCATGGCGTTAGCTATACTAAATAATTCAAGGATATGAATATGTTGTGATATTTCAGATGACTTTTCTATCACAGTATCTAAGTATATTACCACTTCTGCTCTATGAGCACACCGGAAGTTCAGCATTGTTAATTTGACGTTTTTGTTTCCATGTGAGCATATTGTCTATCTTTTTTGCATTTTTGCTACAAACTGTTTGACCTGCTAAATTGGGGATTTTTTTTGTTAGTGGTGGCGTTGTGGTTAGTTAATGGTGGAAGAAAGTGTCCTAGTGACACAATGGCTTTATTATGTATAAAAGTATATACATTATATTATATTAAATGCTCAATTGTGTTTCATTATAGTTGTGTTCATATATATATATATATATATATATATATATATATATATATATATATATATATATATATATATATATATATATATATATTTAATATATATTATTATATATGTATATATATATATATATAATATTTATGTGTGTGTGTATGTATTATGTATTATTATGTATGTATGTATGTGTATGTATGTATGTATGTATGTATGTATGTATGTATGTATGTATGTATGTTATGTACGTATGTATGTATGCTAAGCATGTATGCATGCATGCATGTGTGTTGTATGTATGTATGTATGTATGTATGTATGTATGGTATGTATGTGTATGTAGTATGTATGTATGTATGTATGATGTATGTATGTATGTATGTATGTATGTATGTATGTATGTATGTATGTATATGTATGTATATGTATGTATGCATATATGTATGTATGCATGTATGTAAGTTGTATGTATGTATGGGAATCTGTTTGTCTGTCCGTGTGTACCAGTGTCTGTGTACATGCCTATTTCTCACTGACTTGCTGCTTTTATTGAGCCAGTTTTTTTATATACACCGGATGCCTTGATCTTTCTATTACAAAAAGACTTGGGGAAACGACTTGTATGTATAGGACACCCCTTAATGCAGCACATGGGTCAATAAAAGGAACTTTGAAGCAACGGAAAAACTTCTTCCAAAATAAAAGAAGTTTATTAGTTCGTAAAAGCTTTGTTCTATTATATTCACGACAAGAAATGAAGAAGGAGAAGAAAAACCCCAACACAAATTTTAGAGTGCAGCTTCCCTGTAGATAAAAGCAGTGTTAACACAAACAAGACACACTGCATGATTTCAGCAAGTAACGTGTTGTGTTGTAGTCTGGTACAGTCCAAAGGAATGGCAAAGATATGTTCCTATCATTAACTGTATACAGCTTCTTCTGTGCTTGGTTTTCAAAGTCTAAAGATCAGTCCTGGTATTTCATAAAATGCGAAAAAGTTTTGTTTCTACGAGGTTTTCTTTTTCTAACGTTGTTACCACGTTTATGTCCCTCATAAGAATTGCATCGATATAAAGTTGGACTTTGTATTTGGAGCTACATTTTCCTCTTGCTGTCTGTACCAGGACTTTGTCTATATATCCGGGTTATCACCTTATGTGGAAGAACGTAAAATTGAAGACTACTCGTCTATTGCTAAAATAAGTGATATGGTAAGTGACTATGGTTTGAGTTCTGCGTCTTTGTTTCTGATGTAAGTCTGTTGGCGGTATCACAGTATATTCACCCATCTTAAAAGCAATGTTGTAAAGTTTGATTCCATGAAAGCCGAACCTTTTCTCTCATTTCCATACTTCGAGTGTTGATCTGGATACAAATTTTTATGGATGAGACAACAAATCAAGGATATGCATATAGAGCATGGAGTCAACACACGTAAAGAAACCTATAGCAAAAAGACAATTTTGTCTAGAGAGATTATATGAGATCTTCTTAAGTACTGTTAGTTTTATACAATGGTTAGGAGGAGGACGAGGAGGAGGAGGAGGAGAGAGGAGAGAGGAGGAGGAGGAGGAGGAGGAGGAGAGAAGGAGGAGGAAGAGGGAGGAGGAGGAGGAGGAGGAGGGGAGGAGGAGAGAGGGAGGAGGAGAAGAGAAGAAGAAGAAGAAGAAGGAGGAGGAGGAGGAGGAGAAGAAGGAGGAGAAGGAGGAGGAGGAGGAGAAGGAGGAGGAGGAGGAGGAGGAGGAGGAGGAGGATTACAACAACAATGATAATCACACTCTGTTTGTTTTGCGCCTTTCCTTAATATTGATAGCTGTCAGAGCGTAGTACATAGGTGTGATTATAAAAGCTACAAAATAATTATGTGACGCTCCACTACGAAATGAGTCGCTTAGCACATAATCCACTTTTCCGCTAGGAGCCATTAAAGGCAGGTGGGGTCAAGTTGGCAATTTTGAAATTTTGTTGGATTATTAAAGTATAGCCATTATTTTACCTCATAAAGAAATATCAAATCAAACTTTTGTTTCCTTTTGCCTTGTAACGTGTTTTTACATTACCCAAGCCCTCATTCTGACTACCTATTATGAAGCTAAAGTTGTCAATTTCTTATTTTGTCATTTCCTGCAGTCTAGCATTTCAACTTGTAAAAACTTTTCATAGAATTGTCCGATTTTCAATCTGGCTTTTTTTTGTATTGTATAGCCATTTTATAGCAGTTTGATAACATGTCAATAAGTAAAAATTACCTCATGTGCAATGCGACTCATTATGTGGTGGAGCATCAATGATAAAACTTGATTTTACAATTCATTGTCTCGCAAGATACGTTTCATCATACAATACACAACAAAGAAAATGACACACTACTACTATCATTACAGTCACAATCCCCTCACCCAGTTTTTTCACACCCTCATTACTCATACTTTACAATGTTCAATTGGGTTTGTTCAACAATAACAAAAAATTTTAAAAAGAAGAAAAAGATCCCACCTTGAAATAAGCATAAAGTCATGTTTTACTTTAATTCTACTTTTCTGTCTACGTTCATGTTAACTGAAATATTCTCTATGAAATAGTTCAAGAGCTCTTCTCTTTCTCTTGCAGAAACTTTTTTTTTACTCGTTATCTTTTCTCTGTCTGTATGATGGCTGAATTGACATTTCAAGCAACAAAAAGTTAGAACACTTCGTTATTATTTTTGTATAGGTTTGTACGGTGGAGACAATTGAATACGTATTGCTAGCAACAAAGGTTAGAGCTAACTGTCTGTGGTTCAGGATAACAAGCTATTTTCCGAGGCTTTTTTTTTTCTCCTAGTATATGCATGGATGGAATTGAGGGGGGGGGGGGGGGGGGGGGGTTTCGGGCTTAAACGAGGATTGAACTACCACACACTTGCAGCCCACACTTTTATTTTATTTTTATTTTATTTTTATTTCATTTTATTCTTTTATATCGAGGATAATGGAATAAGCACTCATGTGCTTTTTTTTATTATCAGACCCCGTGTGTATGCAGTTTTGTAAATATTGTCTTCTGTTCCCACCGGACACACAATGGCCTACTCTTACGAAAAGTGGGAACAGATTTAACGTGTGCGCAAGATGTTCTGCGTGCGTTCGCACACGGGGCCTTGGTTCATATCTTTAGCCTGCATTTTAGTTTGAGGCTACGAATGTCAATTTTGTCATCCGTTCCCACCGGCACACAAGGGTCTACTCCTTCTTAGTACTTTTTGGGGTTTGTTCAGGGTAGGGAGATGGGCGAGTTTCTGCTTGATTTATATGATGATAATAATAATAATCATATTTTTTGGATTATATATATATAGTGCTAAATCTTGTCCAGCAACAATTTAAAGCGCTTACATTTAAATCATTCACACCTACGCAACCGTCCACAAAATGATATTACCAGACACCAAATTTACGCATAAACACACACACACGCGCGTGCGCGCGTGCGGTCACGCATACAACCACACATACACACACACAAACACACACACACACACTTACACACACACACACACACACACACACACACACACACACACACACACACACACACACACACACACACCACACACACACACACAACACACACTCGGATTCGGATTCATTCGGATGAGACTATAAACCGAGGTCCCGTGTGCGAACGCACACAGAATATCTTGCGCACACGTTAAAACCCCGTTCCGTCTTTCGGAAGAGGAGGCCATCGTGTGCCGGTAGGAGCGGATGACAAAATTAGTATAAAAAAAAAAACAGCATGCACACAGGTGTCGTGTTTAGACACCATCCCTGAGGGGGAAAATAAAATAATGGGTAGGCGCTGCACTTGTGGCGACGCGCTCTCCCCGGGGAGAGCAGCCCGAATTTCACGCAGAGAAATCTGCTGTGACATAAAGTTGTATAAAATAAAATAATAAAGAAACACACACCACAATACACACACACACACACACACACACACACACTACACACACACACTACACACAACACACACACTACAACACACACCACACACACACCACACACACACACACACACACACACACACACACACACACACACACACACACACACACACACACACACACACACACACACACACACACACACACACACACACACAACACACACACACACACACACACACACACACACACACACACACACACACACACACACACACACACACAACACACCACACACAACACACACAACAACACACACACACACACACACACACACACACACACACACAACACACACACACACACACAACACATCCCTCAAAACACACACACAACACCCGAACCTCAAAACACTACACACCACCATCAAACACTCCTCGTCACAACCACATCATAACACTTCCCCATCCTCAACACACCCCTCCATCACCTCCACCATCCTCACTCACCCCCTACTCACCACCATCACTTCACCGTCCAACTACACTTCACATCACTTCACGTCAATTTTGTTCCTATTGGGTCCGTCCTCAGTCTGAGAAAGTCTCATATGGAGTGATTCTCATCTGGTGGAGTGTGACTTAGGATAAGTGATGATAGAAGGCGGAAGTAAGGGAGGGTGGGGGTGGGGGCTAATGATGGATAGGATATGTGGGGGTGGTTTGGAGATTAAAATAAATAAGGTTTGTTCTTTTTTTTTCCTTTTTTATATATTCTTCTTCTTTTATTTTGAGAATATTGGAATAAGCACTCATGTGCTTTTTTTATATCCAGTTTCAGTGATATGCAGTTGTGTAAATTTTGTCATCCGTTCCCACCGGCACTCAATGGCTACTCTTCCGAAAAGCGAAATGGGTTTTAATATATGCGCAAGATGTTCTGTGTGCGTTCGCACACATGACGTCGGTTTATAGTCTCATCCGAAGGACTTTTCAGGGGAGTGGAGTCGGCACTGATGTCAACTCCAGAGGAAAAAGCCTATTGAAAGAAATTAGAACCCGGGTCAGCAGATCACGAGCACATCACTTTGACTACCAGGCTATCCCGCCCCTTGTGTGTGCGTGCGTGTGTGTATGTGCGTGCGTGCGTGCGTGCGTGTGTGTGTGTGTGAGTGTGTGTGCTTTATTTATTTATATTTTGCTATTCTTTTGTATCGAGGATAATGGAATAAGCACTCATGTGCATTTTTTCATCCAGTCCCCGTGTGTATGCAGTTTTGTAAATACTGTCATCTGTTCCCACCGGCACACAATGGCACACATTGTGTGTGTGTGTGTGTGTGTGTGTGTGTGTGTGCGCGCGCGCACGCGCGCGTGCGTGCGTGCGTGCGTGCATGTGTGTGTCTATTTGTGTGTGTATGTGCGTGTGTGTGTGTGTGTGTGTGTGTGTGTGTGTTGTGTGTGTGTGTGTGTGTGTGTGTATCCATGATATCAATAATGTTCAACCTGCTGGTCTTAGTGTTCAGAATGAGCTCATAGCATAAATCACTCTGGGTAGGAGGAGGAAAGCTGGAATAACAAAAAAAATTTCCCATGACTGGTAGGATTGGAACCCACGGGCCCAGGAAGACCACGCTGTAACTTATGCACCTCAGTGGCTGGTAACGTGCAACTGGGAATCTCTTTAAAGAGTTTTTCCATTATGGTTTTTGTTGTATCTTGCTTCATAATTTTTTTCAGATATTTTTTTCTGAGGGGGGGGGGGGTTATAGGAGAATGTAAAACAAAGCCTTATTTCTAAACTCAGATATTACACCATTACTCCTAGTTATTATGGGTTTATATGACACTGTTAAGCAAAGTCTTACCTCTAAACTCAGACATAACATCATTACTCTTAGTTGTTATGGTTTTTTGTTGTTGTTCTTTAGCTGCAGCTCCAATGTTCATCAATGATGAGATCTTTACGTGTGTGACTGGGTTGGTTTTTTTGGGGGGTCCACATGAAAGTAGCCACGGTCCAAATGCAGGGGGAATTATTACTTTTAACCTATTCAATTTGGGTAGAAGAGTATGTTAAGCATGGTTAGCAATATGGATGACAAAATTTAACATAATTTATTTTTTTAATTTTATTTTTATTTTATACCACTTTATGTCACAGAAGATTTCTCTGAGTAAAATTCTGGCTGCTGTCCCCGGGGAGAGCGCGTCGCCACAAGTGCAGCGCCTACCAGTCTCGAATCACCCAAAGCTTCACGAGCTCGTAGTTCTATTCAATTGCGTAAAGCATCCACACTTAACTGCTGTGATAACACATTGTATGAAATACCACTTGCTGTGATAAAAGCTTTCTGTGGAATACTGAACAGTTGGGTGAAAAATCCCCAGTGAACCCACATTTCTTTTGTTGTTGTTTTTTAAATACCTCACAACCTACCCGTGTTGCTGACATGAAAGCAGACTCCTGCTGTGTTCAGTCTACTACACATTTTCCCTCTGATCTCATTCATGGCTTCGACCCATCAACTAAAACAAAATGTAATGCCGCCAATTTTCCTATTTACAAACAAGTCATGAATGAAGAGAGAAAGTGTGTGTAAATTGGGCTCTGAGTAGTATGTGTGTGCACAGTGCAGATCATGGCTTCAAAGTTATGTCAATAGCGTGTGAGAACCAAATGAAACAGATTCTCCTGTGGGATAGTCAAGTCAAGTCAAGTCAAGTCAAGTCAAAAACACTTTAATCATCCCTGAAGGGCAATTACGATACTTACAATACTGACAGGCATATTGATACAAATCATAATCAAACACACGAAGGAGCTACATTTCTTATTTGTTCAAACATTATA
>CM060343.1:25212498-25214998 GCA_030674155.1 Stramonita haemastoma
ATGAGCCCAAATTCCATACACAGGATAATTATGCCGTGTCTGAAAGGAGTGTACAATACAATCCACCATCTCGGAAGTCAGAATAAGGCTACCTGAACGGTGGGCAGAAAGAGATCATAATAATACACAAAAATCTCACTATTTATACATACCAAAGCTGTAGCCAAGGAAACAGTTGAAAAAGAATAAAATTGATAATAACACAACTAGAGATAGTGTTGTTTTTTTTGTCCTTCAATGACGTTTTTTCCTATCGACTGAATTTGGTTAATATTCAAAAGGTTGCCTAAGTACTTGAAGTTAAAACAAAACTTTTGTTCCGAAATTGTGACAAAGTTTTTTTTCAAGACCTCTCTAAGTTTTTGACCGAATTCTGATTTGAAATTGCAAAAGTTGCTTATTGTGCTGGGGTTTTTTTTTATTGTTAGTGGGTGGTTTATTTTTTTTCAATAAAGAAAAAAAAGTTCTAAGATTACCGTTAAGTGGTCTAGTGTAGTCAAAGTTTAATAATTTCAATTATGCTGTCATTTTTTCTGTTTGAAGAACAGTTGTTTTTTTCAAAGCAGACACACACAAATGTCAAACACAGACTGATAGATGGACATGAAAAGTGCGCGTGTGTGTGTCGGGAGAGAGAGACGGGGGGGGGGGGGGGGGGAAGAAAAGATAGAGATACAGATGGATCAGTGGTCTAGAGGTAACGCGCTTGCCTAGAAAGCGAAAATTCAGGGTCGGAGTGTGTGGTGGTTTGAATCCCGTTTGGGCCCAAAACTTTTCCCCCATCCATTAGACCATGAGTTGTGGTGTGGATGCTAGTCTTTTACCACACGCAAGTAAAAAGAAACCAACGGCAACAAGAGGGTTATCCCTGGCAAATTCTATATAAAATGCACTCTATAGGTAAACAAATGGGTTGCTGACAGGAAAAAGAAAAAAAAACATTATAGGTGGTGCTGCACATTGGCGACGTGCTCTTTCCGGGAAGAGCAGCCCTAATTTAACGCAGAGAAATCCGCTGTGACATAAAATAATAATAAAAAAAATTAAAGTAAATGGAAAGAAAGACTAGATAAAGGGTTGGGAGAGAGATTGGGTGATAAACAGAAGACAGACCAGACATACTGAGACAAGGAGTTAGAAACAGAGATACAACGAAAGACAGACGGAGACAAAAAAAAAAAGACAAGAAGATAGACAGACAGACAGACAGACAGACAGACAGACAGACAGACAGACAGAAAGACAGACAGACAGACAGACAGACAGACAGACAGACAGACAGACAGACAGACAGACAGACAGAAGACAGACAGAAGACAGACAGACAGACAGACAGACAGACAGACAGACAGAGCAGCAGACAGACAGACAGAGACAGACAGACAGACGACAGACAGACAGACAGACAGAAACAGGACTGACAGACAGACGACCTAAAAGACAAAACAAGGCCTTCACCATTTTTTTCTTTCGTTCCTAGCAAACTCCCAAGTTCCACCCATGACAATTTTTGCCACATTCGATTTTTGGTTCCCCCACTACCCCTCCCTTACATCCACGCTCCACAACACCACTATTTAGGTAGCCACATTCCGATTCTGGATTGCACAAGGCTTAAAAGTTGCCACACACCGTGTTTATTCACAATGAGCGTTTGATTGAGCCAATCATGTTACAGTTCATCTCAAGTGTCATTAGTTATGTTTTCAGTGTCGCACCAATATAATTACTCATTCTCTCTGTCTCTGTCTCTGTGTCTCTCTCTCTGCTCTTGTCTCTGTCTCTGCTTGTCTCTGTCTCTCTGTCTCTCTCTCGTCTCTCTGTTCTCTGTCCTGTCTCTCTCTCTCTCTCTCCTGTCTCTGTCTCTCTGTCTCTCTCTTCTGTCTTCTGTCTGTCTCTGTCCTCTCTCGTTCTCTCTCTGTCTCTCTCTGTCTCTCTCTCCTCTCTCTCTCTCTCTTCTCTCTCTCTCTCTCTCTCTCTCTCTCTCTCTCTCTCTCTCTCTCTCTCTCTCTCTCTCTCTTTCACACACACACACACACACACACACACACACACACACACACACACACACACACACACACACACACAGGTACATGTCTACACACTTACTCGCATTGACACACACACATACATACACACAGGCAGATAGATATAGATAGATAGATAGATAGATAGATAGATAGATAGATAGATAGATAGATAGATAGATAGATAGATAGATAGATAGATAGATAGAGATAGATAGATAGATAGATATAGATAGATAGATAGATAGATAGATAGATAGATAGTTAGTGATAGATATGATAATAATAGCGCTCTATGTCTGTTCTGTCTGTCTATGCGCTCTCTGTCTTGTCTGTCTGTCTGTCTGTCTGTCTGTCTCTGTCTGTCTGTCTGTCTGTCTGTCTGTCTGTCTGTCTGTCTGTCTGTCTGTCTGTCTGTCTGTCTGTCTTCTGTCTCTCTCTCTCTCCTCTCTCTCTCTCTCTCTCTCTCTCTC
>CM060343.1:25222498-25225479 GCA_030674155.1 Stramonita haemastoma
CACTGGATAGAGGGACTGACGTATTGCTGAATTCTAATGAAGTTGTTGTGATGGAAGACAGTTTGTGTTTGGTGCCGACAAGCATGGCTTTGGTTTTATCTGCGTTTAGTTGTAACTTGTTCTGTATCATCCAGTTTTGGATATCTTGAAGGCAATAGACATATTTGTCAAGAGAGAAGGCAGATCTTTAGGAGTATCACTGCTTAGAATCTGAGAGTCGTCTGCATAAAAGTGATGGTTGATCTGATGACGGTTAATAACGTGATCGTGTGATGTTTCCGTACCACTTCAGTTTGCGTTTTTTCACAGTCAGGAAGTCTTCATATGGACCGATAACGGTTTTTTTTATTATTCTGGTTTTTCACTTCTTCATTAGTGATATGATCTCTGTATGAGATAGCAAAGAGTTACCGAAAAAGCATCTCATCTCCATTGCCTGTATTCTTCTTTCAATGTCTGCTGTTATGGTCCATGTTTCACAAGAGTACAAAAATATGGACATGATCAGGGAACGCATCAGTCTGATCTTGAAGCTGATGGCGATGTTCTGTCGTTCCAGAGGACTTTCAGTTTGGTCATTGCAGCTGTGGTCTGGGCTATCCTGGAGAGAATGTCAGGTTTTGATCCTTCATCCGATACTATAGTAGTAGGCACCCATCAGTCCCGGAAGACTATGGAGTTGCGCTCTAGTCTTTTAGAGCACAAAGCCTGGGTAAGTAAGTATGGAGGGCAAGCTGTTACCCATGCAGCAGACCCCCCCCCCCCCCCCCTGTCCACGCCATTGGAAAGGCAGTGAATCCGATACTACAGTTCCCAGATATTTAACGCTACGGACGGTCTCAATTTTCCTGCCGTCTGTAGTAGTGTCAGTGCTGATGGCCTAGCCATTGATTGTAATGTCATTATCTCCACAAGAGCTGCTCTGGGGTTTGGGGGCAATGATTCACACCGTTGAACAAACTGCGACTGTTGTCCTTGCAAATGACTTCAATATTGCATGCTGTAATTCACCCCAATTGAGTTCACGGTGTGTCTGCTTCTCTTTCATGTTAGTGTATGCAGTGTGTGCCGATGTGTGTATTGGTCGCTACATTTTTGTTTTGTTTTTTTTGGTGGTGCGGAGTGAATTGGTCGTCGTGTTACAGTTTGGTTTGAGAAGGTTAATTTTTTTTTATAGTTTTTAGTGAGAGAAAAAATGAATGGTTTTTTTTTTTATTGGTATTGTATTGTATCGTGTTGTGTTGTATCGTGTTGTGTTGTATCGTGTTGTTTTGTGTTGTATTTTATTTATTATATTGTATTGTATTATTTTATATTGTGTTGTGTTGTGTTGTATTGTATCGTGTTGTGTTGTACTGTTCGTGATGTATTGTATCGTGTTGTATTGTATTGTTTTGCATTATGTTGTGTTGTGTGGTATGTGTTGAGTTGATGTATGCATTATATGTATTGTATTGTATTGATGTATTTATTGTATTGTATTGTATTGTATTGTTTGTATTTATTTTTGTATTGTATTGTATTGTATTGTATTGTATTGTATACCACTTTGAATTACGGCAGATTTCTCTTCGTGAAATTAGGTTTGTTCTCGCCGGAGAGAGTGCGTTGCCACAATAGCGGCACCACTCATTATTTTTTTTTAAATTTTCCTGTCTGCATGTCTTTGTTTTCTTATCAGAGTGGAAGTGTGGCCGTTTGCGCGCCTTGGCTTCAGTATAAATCCCCCAGTTCACCCAGCTGTAAATGGGTACTTGCCCTCTTTAGGGTCAGGACTAGGTAAAGCAGCGAGGGAGAGGAGATGGGCGCCGCCCTCAACATGCTGGCCCCTAGAGAAGCTGAGGTCTCTGATGCCTTGCTCCCCTACGACCATAAAGATTATGGGACACCTTTACCGTTACCTTTTTACCTTAACAGGTGGGCAAAAACAGTCGCATACGCAAAATCTCACCATCGGTAAACCTCGGAGCTCTAGCCGAGGAACAACCAAATGAAAACCACAGTACTTTCTTGCCATTAATTTTAATGACTAAGCTTGTTACTAGGGAATATTTTACACAGTATTTTGGGTGGAAAAACTATTTTTCTTGGTTACAATCTAAATCATAATTGTATTCAGTCAAGTCGTCAGTATTTCTATTAGAAACTTTTTTTTTTTTAAAGCCAACACGCAGACAGACAACACACTTTAAAAACACCATTTCAATCACTCCATAATTTCATTTCCCTGCCACATTCTTCACTCACAACGCAGTCTCCATTCTTTATTTATTTGTGGTTACCCAGTCTTTTTAGACAAAGCTTTCCCCTCCGCCCCTCCCCACCCCCACCCCACCCCCTCCCCACCTCTTTCCTCCATTTCCCTAAATAAATCTGTCTTTATTTCTATCTTTCCCTTTTACTGCTACCTCCAACACAAGATAGCGGTATAATCGTAAGCTTGTCCCGTTCTCATGATCTAGTCATTCTTAGTCCAAGTCTTCTGCGGACAGCCTCTCTTAAATATCGCTCTTCGTCAGTCTGCCAGACTGGAACTCTGACACACAGTAGGACTTTGAATTGCCATCATAAAACTATCCGGGGTGGGGGGGGGGGGGGGGGGGGGCTGAAAGAGAGAGGAAGAGGAAGCGGTGCGGATGATTTGAAAGAGTCCGGGAAAAAACAATGATTTATTTTTTGAGGGGGTCTTTTCTTGTCTACAGCTACTACTATCTTATACCAATAGTAGATTGTGTGTATCCCACCGATTTGGGGGTTTTTTACCCACCATTTTGTTGTTGTTTGTTGTGTTATTTATTCATTTATTTGTCTATTTATTTATCTATTTATTTATATCGAGGAAAATGGAATAAGCACTCTTGTGCTTTTTTTTTTTACATCCACTCCCCGTATGTATGCAGTTTTGTAAATGTCATCTGTTCCCACCGGCACACGATGGCCTACTCTTACGAAAAGTGGAACAGCATTTAACGTGTGCGCAA
>CM060343.1:25230579-25233079 GCA_030674155.1 Stramonita haemastoma
ACAGGGATTTGCTGTTATATTTAATGTCACCTGTACACTGATTTACTATTATCTTAAATGTCACCTGTACAGGAACTTGCTGTTATGTTTATGTCACCTGTACAGTCCTTTGCTGTTATGTTTAATGTCACCTGTACACTGATTTACTACTATATTTAATGTCACCTGTACAGGGATTTGCTGTTATATTTAATGTCACCTGTACACTGATTTACTATTATCTTAAATGTCACCTGTACAGGAACTTGCTGTTATGTTTATGTCACCTGTACAGTACTTTGCTGCTATGTTTAATGTCACCTGTACAGTGATTAGCTGATATGTTTAATGTCACCTTACAGTACTTTGCTGGTATGTTTAATGTCACCTTACAGTACTTTGCTGTTGTTTAATGTCACCTTACAGTACTTTGCTGTTGTTTAATGTCACCTGTACAGTACTTTGCTGTTGTTTAATGTCACCTTACAGTACTTTGCTGTTATGTTTAATGTCACCTGTACAGTGATTAGCTGATATGTTTAATGTCACCTGTACAGTGATTAGCTGATATGTTTAATGTCACCTGTACAGTGATTCGCTGATATGTTTAATGTCACATGTACAGTGATTAGCTGATATGTTTAATGTCACCTGTACAGTGATTAGCTGATATGTTTAATGTCACCTGTACAGTGATTAGCTGATATGTTTAATGTCACCTGTACAGTGATTAGCTGATATGTTTAATGTCACCTGTACAGTGATTAGCTGATATGTTTAATGTCACATGTACAGTACTTTGCTGGTATGTTTAATGTCACCTGTACAGTACTTTGCTGGTATGTTTAATGTCACCTGTACAGTGATTAGCTGATATGTTTAATGTCACATGTACAGTACTTTGCTGGTATGTTTAATGTCACCTGTACAGTACTTTGCTGGTATGTTTAATGTCACCTGTACAGTACTTTGCTGGTATGTTTAATGTCACCTGTACAGTACTTTGCTGGTATGTTTAATGTCACCTGTCTCCTATCTCTGTCACCGCTGTCGTCAGTAGAAGCTCCACGCAATGGCACCGGAGTTTGTCATCTCTCTCCGTCTCCAATGATCTCTACCATCTCATGCAGCCTTCCCAGACCACTGATCTCTGTGATGTTGGCAATGTAGGATGCTGGTGGCCTGCCTCTTTTTCCTCCTGCCCTCAACCCTCCCTACCTTGGAGAACTGTCGTCATCAGACTTGATTGTGTGTATATGTTTGCACCTTTAGAACATATGCTTGTGTTTATCAATTTCAGTCAACATTTGTCTTTACACAGAGAGTTTATCAAGAATGCTTTCATAGGGTTTTTCTCTGTCTGATTAATTGACTCTTAGAAGTTGTCCGTAGAATCCCATTTCGGCTGAGTTTATTTTGTCTTATTCCAGTTTTTGTAGTGTTCAGGATTCGGACTTTAACAGAACTGGACAGATGAGTGAAACTTCATTATGGGTCGTTAGGTATGCCTCTGTCTCTCCAATCAAAGTTGACCAGAATCCTCTCTCTCTCTCTTGATCATCCCTATTCTTGCCTTGATATCTCATAAACATGACCAATCCAATCCAATGATGTTGCTTATAGCCCAGCCGACCACATAGGCCATATCAGGGCTATCACCTCGTCACATTTTTAAACCCGTATTAAAAGTATGCGACTATGTACAGTTTAAAACGAGGTATAAAACCAACTCAACTGTCCTTGCTTGTATCGACGCCCCGGTCGACCATAAGGGTCAGCCCAGGACGGCCCCCGCGTCGTGGAAAACCCACACTTAAAACGAGATAAAACCAAAACCAGATTCCTTAAAACAACCTTGTCCTTAGAGACATAAACATGACTTTTTCTTCTTTTCTACAGGGCCTACATAACTGGAATGTTGAATCCTTTTTAAAATGTGTTCATTCGATTTTGACATAAATGTGGAAGCTTATAAAGGAAAATAGATAGATAAAAGCTAATAACAACCCTCATACAATAATCTACAAAAAACATGGATCAAAATTCACCCACAAAAAAGGAATAAAATAATGCTGGTGCATTTTCTTGTCTTTCTTCTGTGTGAGAACTGATTTACGGACGGAAACAAACAACAATCACCAAACCTTGGCTATTCACCAAAACCAACACTTATCAGCTACTTCAAAAACATCTCAAACGATCAGCTAAAAACCTTTCATAATCCCAAACCAGCCTTGATATGCAATCCGTCATCGATTAGACAAGGAACCAACCTGTGTATCAACCAAAAGGCATCAACACAAATCTAACTGTACGCTCTTTCACAACCAGCACAATGATTTTCACTTCAAAAAGAACCCACATACCCCATAACACGAGTTACCACCAAATGCTCTTAAACGTGTCCTTCTTTGTGGGCTTATAACATCCTGCTCCGTGCCTGCAAAGGACACTCTCCACAGAAATCAGGAAGATGTCAGAGATTGGCTGGTTATGATAGCACGGTGCCAGCATCCAGTTC
>CM060343.1:25248079-25260579 GCA_030674155.1 Stramonita haemastoma
AACAGACCTTTTTTTGACTGCCTTGTCTTCTGTGACGTCCCGTACTGCTGTTCCCACACCACTCATTTCAATCTCCCCGCCACAGCCATACCCAGATTCGTTGTGTCTCATCTTCGGGATCGGTAGTCCACAGGGAGCTCATCAATATTAGGCTGCCGGGGGCCACCAGCCAGAGGGGCCCTGCACTTCTGCTGGGTCACTTTGGTGGTGTTCAGTGGTTCCTGTTCTGAGCTAACAAATAGACTTGTGGTTCCAAGCGAAGTAGGTGGTTTGTGTTCCAAGGGAAGTAAAATACTGGTTTATATTTCAAGGGAAATAAATGGATTTTGCATTCCAAGGGAAATATATGGTTTGTGTTCCAAGGGAAATAAATGGATTTTGCATTCCAAGGGAAGTAAAATGGTTTGTGTTCCAAGGAAAATAAATGGACTTTGCATTCCAAGGAAAGTAAATGGTTTGTGTTCCAAGGGAAACAAAATCAGTAGACTCAAAATTCGAACAGAAATGGAAAGACTTCAACAAATAAAAAAAAAAGATTGCATTTATTCCTAGTCTGCTTTCGTCTCTAAAAAAAAGCAAAAGTGTCGCACTGCCGTTGTTGAAAGGTGAAAGCACTTTGCTGCTTTGCATTATATTGGGTTGTTTTCGGTTTGTTTGTTTGTTGTTGTTTTTTCATTCAAATGATATGGGTATCATAGCTGATATCATCAGGATATCCCTTTCAAGGAGATTAAACATAATTATCCGGTTTTTTGCTGGTTTTTTGTTGTTGATGTCGTTTAAGAGGGTTGGGGATGGTTTGGGGTTTTTTCCTTTAATTTTTTCCAGTGTTTGTTTGTAGGTGTGGGTGTGTGTAGGGGGTGGGGGTGCGCGCGTGTGTGCATGTGTGCGTGCGTGTGGGGGGGGAGGTGTCTATGTGTGTTATTGGTTCGTGTTTGTGATTTTCATTTCTTTCTTGGTTATGTTACAGTTTCTTTCTGTTTAATTTATTCTTTGTTTCTGTTCCTGTTTTTCTGCTTTGAGGGTTGGTGTTTTTTGTTGTTGTTGTTTTTTTGGGGGGTTGTTGTTTGTATTTTTCTCTTTCCTGCTTTCTATCGTTTTCTTTTTTCTTTTTCTTCGATAGAGATCTCTCTCTCTCTCTTTCTTTCTCTCTATCTCTCTCTGGTTCTCTCTCTGTCTCTCTCTCTCTGTCTGTCTGTCTCTCTCTCTGTGTCTCTCTGTCTTTGTCTCTCTCGCTCTCTCTGTCTCTGTCTCTGTTTTGTCTCTCTCTGTCTCTCTGTCTCTCTCTCTCTGACTGTCTGTCTGTCTGTCTGTCTGACTATCTGTCTGTCTCTCTTTCTCTCTCTCTCTCTCTCTCTCTCTCTCTCTCTCTCTCTCTCTCTCTCTCTCTCTCTCTCTCTCTCTCTCCTCTCTCTCTCTCTCTCTCTCTCTCTCTCTCTCTCTCTCTCGATGGTATCTGTCTTCTGTATGTGACTTTCTCTCTCTTTTTGTTCAGACTGGGATTTTTTCTTCTACTTTTGGCCATTATTCTCCATTATCTATTTCATTGGTTGGTGGATTCACTAATTGAATGATTGGGATTTTGTTGTGGTTTGGGTTTTTTTGGATGTGTTTTTTTGTAGTTGTTTTTTTTTTTTTTGGGGGGGCGATGACTGAGTGAATAAAGGCCACCGTTCTATTCATTTTTTCCCCTCTATGCAAAGTTAATGATTTATTTCTCCTCTCTCTCTCTCTCTCTCTCTCTCTCTCTCTCTCTCTCTCTCTCTCCCCTCTCTCTCTCTCTCTCTCTCTCCTCTCTCTCTCTCTCTCACTCTATGATTTAGACAACCGAGGTAAAATAACTTGGGCAACAAATATTCGAAGGTGTTTAAATAGTTATGGGTTTTCTTGTGTATGGAACAATCAGGGTGTAGGTTGTGTAATTAAAAGGTTTTTTATTTGTTTTAAGCAGCGCATAATAGATTGTAGGTGGCGAGATTGGGCCAGTCACATTGAGAATAGGGATCGGTTTTCATTGTATCAGCTTTCGAAAATGAATAAACTTAGGGAACCATATATTGAAATGAATATGAACAAGTTTATTAGATGTGCGCTGACTAAATTCAGATTTGGTGTCTCTGAAATAGCAGTTCATAGTCAAATATATAGGAAAGGTGAGAAAAAATGTATATGTCATATGTGTAGACATGATAGAGAGGATGAAGTTCATTTTATTTTTTCTTGTCCAGTGCTAAGTGATTTAAGAACAGAATACATTCCTGAAAAAAATTAATATTATTGCAGACCAGCTCACTTTAGAATGATTTTGCTCCTGTCTTCTAAAAATGAAAATGTTAAGAAAAAAATCTTGCTATGTATATCTACAAGTCTTTAAAAAAGGAGAAGTAGTTTGATTACATAACACAGACAACAGTATAACTGTGTGTGTATGCATTGTATTGCAGTCAGTTGTATGAACGTTTTGTGTACTTGTGGATAACGTTCTTATGTGCCTTTTGTAAACCCCTTCAAATGGGCTATGGCCTTTCTTGAATAAATATCGTTATCATTCTCTCTCTCTCTCTCTCCTCTCTCTCTCTCTCTCTCTCTCTCTCTCTCTCTCTCTCTCTCCTCTCTCTCTCTCTCTCTCTCTCTCTCTCTCTCTCTCTCTCTCTCTCTCTCTCTCTCTCTCTCTCTCTCTCTCTCTCTCTCTCTCTCTCTCTCTCTCTCTCTCTCTCTCTCTCTCTCTCCATTTACTCTCAATAAACATTTCGAGTTCGAGTTCGAGTTTGAGTTCTCTCTCTCTCTCTCTCTCTCTCTCTCTCTCTCTCTCTCTCTCTCTCTCTCTCTCTCTCTCTCTCTCTCTCTCTCTCTCTCTCTCTCTCTCTCTCTCTCTCTCTCTCTCTCTCTCTCTCTCTCTCTCTCTCTCTGTTTGCATCTGGTTGTTTTCCCTAGTGAGAATGCTGGAGGGCCTGTCACTATAAATAGAATCCCCATTATGCTCCACCTCCTAGAAATATTCTGCCATAAATTCTCTCTTTTCTATCCCTCTTTTTTTTATAACTTTTTCCTTCTTCCTTTTCTTCCTGTTACTCCCTTCTTGTTTATAATATGTCTTCTCGTTCCCTCCGCTCGGCTGCAGATACCTTATCCTTAAAAATACCAAGATTCAACCTATCAACCGTTGGCCGCCGCTCTTTTTCTATTTCTGGTCCATCAATCTGGAACGACCTCCCTCTCTCCCTTCGGCAAAAGCCTACATATGACACTTTTAAATCCAACCTCAAGACACACTTGTTTCAAACCTGAGATTTTTTCCTTCTGTTTTCATTTCCTATTTGTCCCTGCCTTCAACATTTGAAATTCCCTTCACCCTGCCTAAATTTATAGCCTCTATAAGTGTGTGTGTGTGTGTGTGTGTGGCGGGGGGGGGGGGTGCGTGTGAGTGTGCTTTCGAATTTGCTAGAATTATTCATTGTCATTGGTTGCTTGTTTGTTGTGAGGGTCGAGTGCAAGCGCTTTGATTTGTTTTTACAAGATACAGCGCTATATAAATTCCATGTATTATTATTCTTGGTCCATTCTCCGACCATTTTTATTCTGGACAATAAAGACTTCAAAGGTAGCACTTCTTTCCCACGCCACAGTCAGATTCACTAGGCCTGACATGTCAGACACCTAACGACAGCGCCACACATTTTTGCTCATATGAGGGTTTATTTATTTTGTTTATTTATTTATTCTTTTATATCGAGGATAATAGAATAAGCACAAAATGACAAAATTATAACAAACCAGCATGCACACAGGTGTCGTGTTTAGACACCATTCCTGAGAAAAAATCGGGGAGTTGGAGTCCCAGAGCGGCTCGGGGCTGTAGGTATATGGCAACGTTCTGGTGGCTCCTGCGACGGTACTGGAACCATTCGTATCGGTCACTGCCTTTCCAATGGATCATTCCAGTGCCGTGGAGAGGGGGGGGGTCTGCTGCATGGGTAACAGCTTGCCCTCCATATATACTTGCCCAGGCTTTGCGCTCTAAAGACTAGAGCGCAACTCCATAGTCTTCCGAGACTGATGGGTGCCTACTACTACTACTACTAGAATAAGCACTCATGTGCTTTTTTTCATTTAGTTCCCGTGTGTATACAGTTTTTGTAAAGATTGTCATCTGTCCCCCACCCGAACACAATGGCCTACTCTTACGAAAAGTGGAACAGGATTTAACGTGTGCGCAAGATGTTCTGCGTGCGTTCGCACACGGGGCCTCCGTTTACAGTCTCATCCTAAAGACATTTGGGAGAGATAACAATAGTTTAATTCTGAGCGTTCGACGAAGAAAAAGTGTGGGTGCATCTTTATACACTTTCTTTTAAAAATTCTGATGCAGAAGAATGTCGTGTCAATTAAACAGAAGAAGAGAAAAGCTACGTGAAGATGCACATCTTTTCCTCTATCAATATCTGTGGTCGTGATAATCAGTTCACCAAATGCCTTTTTTTTGACGAAAACAGCTGCCTATCTTGATGTTTGATATGATTATTGATGAGAGAGAAAAAAAATCAGAGAACTATGTCTCTTTGTGCATACACACACACATACTTAAACTGTAACTATAAGTCATACAATAAACATACATTAAGGAGAGAAAGAGAACCTAAAGAGAAGATTAACAGAGGAAGGGTGGGGTAGACATACAGACACACAGTCATATAAGCATACATACATGTAGACAGACATACAAGTATACAAATATGCAAACAGATAGACAGACATAATATAAACATACATACAGGTAGAAAGACACACAGGTATATAAGCATACAAACAGATAGACAGACATATAAACATACATACAGGTATAAACATACACAGGCATATAAACATGCATACAGGTAGTCAGACACACAGACATGTAAACATCAATACAGGTAGACAGACACACAGGCATGTAAACATCAATACAGGTAGACAGACACACAGACATATAAACATACAAACTAGTAGACAGACACACAGGCATATAAACATACATACAGGTAAAAAAAAAAAACACAGGCATATAAACATCAATACAGATAGACAGGAACTCAATCACAAAGCTTGGAGTTATGAGGGACATGTTAAAAGCACAGTTGTTTGCTTTTGAATTTGACAGACAAACAAAACAAAAACCAAAAAAACTACCAAACAGACGAAAAAACAATTTTTTGATATCCACTTTGATGTTCTTATCAGATCGTATTACACATCTATTGTGAAAATATTACATAATCAATCACTTAAGTTGGCATTCTTCTTTTACCATTGAAGGGACGTAAATAGATTATAATTCTTGAAAAAAAAGTTTTTTTCGTGGGGTGTTTTTTTTTTTTTGGGGGGGGGGTGTTTTTTTTTTTGCTTTTACTTGAAAGATCTTTATTTTGAAAAGAATCACTACAGCGATGGTGTGTGGCATTTCCTCACTAGCTCTCATTTCACATCTGACTTGTAACAAGGTTTGATGTTGTCTGCCTAATATCCAATCATTTCATTCCCTTCAAAAGATATTTTATTTTACTTTTTTCAATGTTTTTTTTTTTGTTTGTTTGACAGATTCCTTTTCCGTGTGTTTCTTGTTTTGTTTGTTTGTTTTTTAACCTTCTTAAAAACTTTTTTCTTTTGATGGGGGGGGGGGGCGGGGGGGGGTTGGAGCGTTGTTTCTTTCCCCCACCCCTCCTTGCAACCCCACCCCCATGCTCCAATTAGCTCCTTTCTTAGATTTTTAACTTTTTTCCCGCTCGTTTTTTCTTCTTTTTTTTTTGTCTTTTCATTCATTCTGTCTCTTTTGTCGTTCTTACGCATGATTTTTTTTAGCGGGGAGCGAGGAAGTGTAGGGGTAGGGGATTTTAATAGGTTTTCATGGCAAGAACAAAGAAACTTGAAATACTGTATGTATTCAGGTAGGCAAGAAAGAAAGAAAGAAAGAAAGAAAGAAAGAAAGAAAGAAACAAACAAACAAACAAACAAACAAACAAACAAACAAACAAAGGAAGGAAGGAAGGAAGGAAGGAAGGAAGGAACGAAGAAAGGAAGGAAGGAAGGAAGGAAGAGAGAGAGAGAGAGAGAGAGAGAGAGAGAGAGAGAGAGAGAGAGAGAGAGAGAGAGAGAGAGAGAGAGAAAGAGAAAGAGAAAGAGAGAGAGAAATAGATAGATAGATAGATAGATAGATAGATAGATAGATAGATAGACAGACAGACAGACAGACAGACAGACAGACAGACAGACAGACAGACAGACAGACAGATAGAGAGACAGACAGACAGACAGACAGACAGACAGACAGACAGACAGACAGAAACGAGCAAAGAAAGAAACAGAAAGAAAAAGAAACAAGACAGAGAGATATACAGACAGATAGACAAATAATGAAAGACGGGAAGAAAGGAAAAACGGAAAAGAGAAAGAAAGTTCCAAAAAGAGCCGACGATGAATAAAACAAGCAGAGAGACAGAAAGAAAGAAAGAAAATAAGTGACAGAATAAACAAACAAACTAACAAATCAGGAAGAAAAGAGAGGGAAAAAATGAATAAAATAAAAAATTTAAAAAGTAACTAAACAGACGGAAGGAGCTAAAGAAACGAGGAAGCGAAAGACATACAGACGGAGAGTCAGATCGAACACAAGAAGGAAAAGAGAGACAGACACAGACAGACACAGACACAGACAGACACAGACAGACACAGACAGACACAGACACAGACAGACACAGACAGACACAGACAAACAAAGACAGACACAGACAGACACAGACACAGTTTCGTTGTCCATACAGCATTACAGCCCTGTAGACAAGGGGAAATAACAAGTTAAGATAAATTTGTGTAACATGATAACATTTTTTTTTTCAAATTTTCTTCTCACACATAGAAAAAGAGAAAGAGAGAGAGAGAGAGAGAGAGAGAGAGAGAGAGAGAGAGAGAGAGAGAGAGAGAGAGAGAGAGAGAGAGAGAGAGAGAGAGAGAGAGAGAGAGAAGAGAGAGAGAGAGAGAGAGAGAGAGAGAGAGAGAGAGAGACAGACAGACAGACAGACAGACAGACAGACAGACAGACAGACAGACAGACAGACAGAGACAGAGAGACAGAGACAGACAGAGACAGACAGAGACAGACAGAGACAGAGACAGAGAAAGAGGGAGAGAGACAGAGAGACAGAGAGACAGAGACAGAGGAAATAAGAAAGGCAGGTAGACAGAAAAGACAGACAAAAAGATAGACTGAAAAAAGAAAGAAAGAAAAAGAAAGAAAGAAAGAAAGAAAGAAAAGAAAGAAAGAAAGAAAGAAAGAAAGAAAGAAAGAAAGAAAGAAAGAAAGAGAGAAGAAGAAAAAGAAGGAATGAACGGAAAAGTGAATAAAGAAGAGATGAAATACATGAGCAGCAAAAATAAACAGACAAGAAAAAGAAAGAAAGCTGATTTAAAAAAAAAAAAAAAAAGTTTTTGAAACCATCCGAGGAGAGTAAATTGATTACATTGCTTGAAAAGGGATGATTTATTCTTTTTTTTGTTTTTGGTTTTTGTTGGGGGAGTGTGTGGGGGGGGGGGGGGGGGGGTGGGGGGGGGTTGCTTTGAACATATCTTATTCCTGAATAGGATCACTACACCTCTGATGTATCGCCTTTTCTGATTGGCTCTTATCATATTTCTATTTTGTAACAAGCTTTCTTTGTGGTCTGTTCTCATTCCTTTTACGTCCATTTTTTTTTTTACTATAACTTTTGACAGGATTTTGATTCGTGTTTCTTTTTTTTTTCTTTTTTGAGTGGATTTTGCTTTGGTTTGTTGTTGTCATTGTTGTTGTTGTTGTTGTTGTTTTGATGGTGTTGTTTTTGTTTCTGGTTTTTCGCTTTTGTTTTTTTTTTTTGTTTTTTTTTTTTATCTTCAGGGTAGAGGGTGGATGCAAATTTTCTTTGTTTCTTTCTCCCTTTTTCCCTTTCTTTCTTTTCATCCCTTTTTTTTTTCGTTTCAAATTTTTAATCTCCTTTCTTTTTTTTTCTTTGTAACTTCTTTCTTTGCTTGTCTTCCTCCTTCTGTTCTTCTTTGTCTTTCTTTGTTTTTTATCTATTCTTTAAACTTCATTTTTCGCCCTGTTTACGCTGCGTTCTTTCTTTCTTTCATTCATTCTTCTTTTTTTTTTTGCCTCTCTTTATCTTTCTTTCTTTTATCTTAGCTTTCTTTTTTTCATGTTTGGTTTTTTTGTTGTTGTTTTTTTAGATTTGGGGGGTTCTTTTTTGTTTTTTGCTGGTTATTTTTGTTTGTTTGTTGTTGTTTTGAGAGGGTTGTTTTGTTTGGAAGTTGGGTTTGTTTTTTTTGTTTGTTTGTTTGTTTTTGTTTTGGTTTTGGTTTGTTGTTGTTGTTTTTTTTTGGGGGGGGCTTGTTTTATCAACTTTTAATTCACTTTTGTGGCATTTGTTTACTGTAGAGAAAAAACTATTTTTTTAAAAAAAACCAGAATATACACCGCAAGAAAGCTAAAGAACAGTTTGTTTAAATCAACAAGTTTTCAGATCAGTTCTGAATGTACAACGCAACGAGAACGTTTCCTTTTTTCTTAGTTGGAAGGGATTTCCAATGCTTTGGGATACTGAAACTGAAAGCTCTATTCACGTGCAGTTTTCAGTCTCCGTCTTGAAAAGTTCAATAGTTTTTTTTTCAAGGCAAAAACAAAGACGTTCAGAATTAATTTCTAAATTATGTATTAATTTAGAGAAGTAAGCAGCTAAGAAAGAAAAAAAGAAAGGAAGAAGAAGAAAGAAAGAAAAGAAGAATGAAAGAAATAAAAAAAGACAGACAGAAGAAGAAGAAGAAAAACAGAAGACAGAAAGACAGAAGCAGCAGACAGAAGAAGGAAAGATAGATAAGCTAGATAGATAGATAGATAGATAGATGATAGATAGATAGATAGATAGATAGATAGATAAGTAGATAGATAGATAGATAGATAGATAGATAGTAATAGATAGACGGATGGACGGATGGATGGATGGATGGATGGATGGATGGACAGACAGACAGACAGCAGACAGACAGACAGACAGACAGACAGACAGACTGACAAAGGTCATTACAGACATAAATCTGCCACCACTTTGGCAAATCAAAGATCAGAATAGCTTTTTGACCCATTTTCAAAGTGAGCCGATCAAAACCTGTTTTACAATTACACACCCTATCTCAGCCCAATCACAACTTGGCAAGATGTGGTGAAGGGGGGCGGATAGCCTAGTGGTCAGAACATTGCGCTGGTAATTTGAAGACCCGGGGTTGGAATCCGATCGAGGAGATTTTTCTCCTGGAGTTAACATCAGTGCTGACTCCACTCTCCCCAAAAGTCCTTCGGATGAGACTTTAAACCGAGGCCCCGTGTGCGAACGCATGCAGAACATCTTGCGCACACGTTAAATCCTGTTCCGCTTTTCGTTAGAGTAGGCCATCGTGTGCCGGTGGGAACAGATGACATTTACAAAACCGCATACACACGGGGACTGGATGTAAAAAAGCACGAGAGTGCTTATCCCATTATCCTCGATATAAAAGAATAAATTAAATAAATAAATAAATAAATAAGTCACACTTGAAATACGTTCAACAAGAATGTGATGACCTTTCAGAGGAAAAGAAATCCAAATAAAAAGAACAAAAAAGCCTACAAAAAAGAAACAAACATTCCATAAAGAACCATGAACAAATGGCTGCAGAAAAACAGATGTAGGAGTAAAAATTGTGCGCAGGATGCTTTGATTTAATGTTGAACAGTGCCAATGTTGTCGTCTTGTTTTGACCCATGAGCCGCCGCTGTAGTCTAGTGGTTAGGGCGTTGGACTCGTAATCTAAAGGTTGCGGGTTCGATCCCAGCTTTCGGCTATGGCGTTGTGCCCTTGGAAAAGGCACTTTACGGCTATTTTCTCACCCCACCCAGGTGTAAAAGGGGTACCAACCTTGTGTTGGGGGTTAACCCTGCGATAGACTGGCGTCCTATCCAGGGGGGAGTCTATGACTCTCAGTTGCTTAACGCCACAGAAACCGGGATAAGCACCGGCCTGATGAGCCTTAGGCTCAGGACAGACTTTAACTTTTTTAAACTAAAGAACCCATGGCAACAAAAGAGTTATCCCTGGCAAGAGTTACGTAGACAATAGTCACTCTGATAGGGAAACTAGTACACATGGCAGACAGGAAAAGAAAAAAATAATGGGTGGCGTTGCTCTTGTAGCGACGTTTTCCCTAGGGGAAAGCAGCCCGAATTGTATACAGAGAAATCATGCTGTAACTTAAAGTTGTATACAACTAAAAAGAAAATAGCGCGTGCGCACACACACACACACACACACACACACACACACACACACATACACACACACACACACACACACACACACACACACACACACACACACACACACACACACACACCACACACCACACACCACACGCACACACACCACACACACACACACACGAAGGAGGAAAAGAGATAACAAAAATATACAAAAAAAACTATAGAACTACCAAGTCCACGCCCCTCCTCCCCATCCCAACAAATCAACAAAAATATCTCCATTCAATTTTTCATCTTGCATTTGCTTTTCAAAAAAGCTGTTATGTATCCTTATATTTACGATTAAGCCATTCATGGGAAGCAAATTGATTACGATACTTGAAAAGAAACGGATTTATTTTCTGTTTTCTTCTTTGAAAAATATTTTTTACAAAAAAAAGGATCATCATACCTCTGATATATCGCATTTTTTTGATTGGCTCTCAAACATATTTCTGTTTTGTGACAAGCTTTCTTGTTGCCTGTTCATATTTGTCTTTCGTCCAATCGTTTCATTCCTTTCATAAGATTTTTACACTCTTTAAAAGATAGCATATTTTTTTTCGGCTTTCTTTTGTTTTGTTGTTGTTATTGGGTCTTTTTCAAATTTTTGTTTTGGTGGGGTGGTAGTAGGGGGGAGGGGGGGAATTCTAGGAGAGGGAACATTTTTGTTTCTTTTTTTCTTATTCCTAGGAGGACGGGGGGGGGGGGGGGGGGTGGGGGGGGCGTTTTTCCCCTTTTTAATTATTGTTTGTTTCTATGGCTACCAGTGTACCTTAGTCCTCATATTCCTTCTTCCTTCTGCCAACTTTCATTTTGTGTTTTCATTATTTCTTTCTTTTATTCTTCTCTCTCTCTCTCTCTCTCTCTCTCTCTCTCTCTCTCTCTTCTCTCTCTCTCTCTCTCTCTCTCTCTCTCTCTCTCTCTCTCTCTCTCTCTCTCTCTCTCTCTCTCTCTCTCTCTCTCTCTTTCTTTCTTTCTTTTTTTTTTCTAACAAACATACTTTCTTTTCTGCTTTTACTTCTATTTTTCTATTTATGTCTGTATTTGCCTTTTTTATTCTTTCTTTTTTTGTTTTAATCATTCTTTCTTCTCTTTTCTCCTTTTTAAACTTGCTTGTTATGGATTTTTTTTCTTTTCCGTGCGTGTTTCATTCTTTTTATTTTTTCTCAAAGAGAGAAAGAAAAACACAGAATTGCGGGAAAGCTAATTATTTTTTTAAACCGTTAAAAACCAATACTTTTTGAGATTGGGTCTAAAAGTAGACGCAACAAGAGTATTTGCGTTGCGGGGTTGGTAAGTATTTCCAGTGCTTTGGTAGTAATAGTATACATGGAATTTCTATGACGCTATATCTTGCTAAAGGGACGGGATAGCTCAGTGGTCAGAGCATTCGCTCTCCTCAATCTAAGGTTAAGCAGAATCGAGCGTAGTTACCAGTTGGATGGGGGACCGTTTGCGCACCTTGGCTTCAGTACAGTCGCCCCAGTTCACCCAGCTGTAAAGGGGTACCTGCCCTCTTTAGGGTCAGGGAAGGTAAAGCAGCGAGGGAGAGGAGATGGGCGTTACCCTAAATATTCTGGTCCCTAGAGAAGCTGAGGTCTCTGATGCCTTGCTCCCCCTACGACCATTTAGGTTACAGGACACCTTACTTTGTAGTTTTATATCTAGCAAGAAGACAAATCAAAGCGCTTGCATTCTACCTATTCTTACACAAGCAACCAATAACAATTAATATTTTAACAAATTCGAATCTACACATACACACCCACACACAAACACACGCGCGCATATACACATCAATGTTATACACTTTGGCAGGGTGATGGGGATTTTCAGATGCTAAGGGCAGGGACGTGCTAATAATTTTAAGTCTGTCCCGAGCCTAAGGCTCATCAGGCCGGTGCTTATCCCGGTTTCTGTGGCGTTAAGCGACTGAGAGTCATAGACTCCCCCCTGGATAGGACGCCAGTCTATCGCAGGGTTAACCCCCAACACAAGGTTGGTACCACTTTTACACCTGGGTGGGGTGAGAAAATACGTACAGATAGGGGTAAAACAGGAGAGGAAAATCTTAAGTTTGAAATGAATGTGTCGTGAGGCTGGATTTTAAAATGTCATAAGAAGGCTTTTGGCGAAGAGAGAGAAAGAGAGAGGTAGGTCA
>CM060343.1:25280579-25283079 GCA_030674155.1 Stramonita haemastoma
TCCTCCCATCTCTTTCTCTGCCTGTCTCTCCTTCTCCCGCCTTGCACAGATCCCTGCAGAATCGTCTTGGCAAGCCCTGTTGATCTTGCGACGTGCCCATACCACTTCAGTTTGCGTTTTTTGACTGTGGTCAGGAGATCTTCAAAGGGCCCGATGGCTTGACGGATTCTGATTCTCACTTCCTCGTTAGTAATGTGGTCTTTGTAAAAGATGCCAGGGAGTCTGCGAAGTATATAGTTTAACACCATTGATTGTGTAACTTTAATTATACCATATTCCCTAGATCTTCTACTGTTTTCTTTTAGGTTCTTTTGACATATCTGTTCCTTACTGTTTCAGTATAATTAAAGTTTAACACTATTTGTAACTTTAATTATACTGTATGACATTCCCTCAATCTTCTACTGATTTCTTTTTGGTTCTTTTGGCATATCTGTTCCTTACTGTTTTAGTATATAGTTTAACATTATTTGTAACTTTAAGTATACTATATGACATTCCCTCAATCTTCTACTGTTTTCTTTCTTTTTGGTCATGCCACTCCTGCCACCTGTGTAGTCAATGATCCTTTGCACGATTCACAAAGTCGGATAATGTTCCTCTATTTCTTACTCTAGCCTTTTACTTCTCTGTACATACTTTTTATACATCTTGTGTAGTTTTTCTCTAACACCATTTTTTAAAACAAAAATAGGTTAATATAACAAATTTCTAGAAACAGAATCAAAAGCTTTTTTTTTTGTTACAAAATTTACAACAGCAACATAATAAGGGTGGCAAAAAAATGAACTAAGGTAAGTTTACATCGGATAGTTTTCTCTCCAATGTTTCCAAGGGAATAGTCGGTTCTCACCTTATCACATTATTCATCTCCTATCTCTTCACATACACCCTTTAGCCTAATGGTCAGAACATTGCGCTGGCAATTTGACGACCTGGATTCGAGTCCGGTCGAGGAGATTTTTCTCCTGGAGTTAACATCAGTGCTGACTCCACTCTCCCCAAAAGTCCTTCGGATAAGACTTTAAACCGAGGCCCCGTGTGCGAACGCATGCAGAATATCTTGCGCACACGTTAAATCCTGTTCCGCCTTTCGTAAGAGTAGGCCATCGTGTGCCGGTAGGAACAGATGACATTCACAAAACCGCATACACACGGGGAGTGGACGTAAAAAAAGCACAAGAGTGCTTATTCCATTATCCTCGATATAAAAGAATAAATCCAATCAAATCAATTAAGTCAATCACAATTTAGCAATTTCCATCTGCCACCTATACTTTATTCCCCCTCTGCTCCCTCCCCCTCCCCGATACCCCTAAAACAAAACACCCCCACTCCCACTATCATCCTGAAAAAAGAGAGGGGGGTGAAACGGAAGGTGAAGGAGGAGAAAGTCTCAGGGCTCACAGACTGGAAAAATAAGGAGGGGGGGAGGGAGGGCGAAAGTGGGTGGGAGGGAGGGAGGGGGGGGGTGAACTTTGGGTTAAACCACAACGAGACACAAACAACGAACATTCATTAAAGAAGTGTAAAGGAAAGCAAAGAAAACCCAGCATTGTTCCTGTCTTGTGAAACGCAGGCGTTTATACACACACACACACACACACACACACACACACACACACACACACACACACACACAACAAACACACACACACACACACACACACACACACACACACACACACACACACACACACACACCACACACACGCACGCACGCATATACGCATATACGCAGATACACACACCACAACCACCACACACACACACACACACACACACACACACACACACACACACACACACACACACACACACACACACACACACACACACACACACACACACACACACAGACAAACACAGCCACAAACACAGCCACAAACACAGACACAGACACACAGACACACAGACACACAGACACAGACACAGACACACACACAGACACACACACACACACACACACACACACACACACACACACACACACACACACACACACACACACACACACACACACACACACACACACACACACACACACACACACACACACAAACGTTTTAAACCGTTCTTGTTTTTGACTTCTTGACATAGATATATCTTACATAAGTTGAGAATCAGAAGTAGGTGTTCAGTGGTTATAATTACACCCCCTTGTTGTTGTTTTTTAAGGAAGAAACTTACGAAGAAAATATTTTGAGAGAGAGAGAGAGAGAGAGAGAGAGAGAGAGAGAGAGAGAGAGAGAGAGAGAGAGAGAGAGAGAGAGAGAGAGAGAGAGAGAGAGAGAGAGAGAGAGAGAGTCTGTGCAGGTATTTCTAAAACTTAGTTCAAATTTCTCTAAATAAGCAATATTTTCATAGCCCCAAATTTCACAGCCATGTAACAATACCCGCACCACCATTGTTTGTTTGATGAAGATCGAGGACAATATCAACAGGAACTTTCTAATTTTGGTTCATCTGCATTAAAAGAAAGTACTGCTTTTTGTGCTTG
>CM060343.1:25288079-25295579 GCA_030674155.1 Stramonita haemastoma
GCGCCTATAGAATAGGCAGCCCTCACCAGGACGACTCGCCACGCCCTCTGCTGGTTCAATTCTGCCGGTGGGGGGACAAGATCAGCATCCTCCGGGACCAGGAGCTACGTGAAGCTCTGCGCAAAAACAGCATACGCGTGACTTCCGACCTCACATCGCATCAGAGGGAAATGATGAATTTCTATAGGGACCAGGGCAAAGCGGCATATTTTGTAAATGGTCGACTCGTCGTCAAGGATAAAGAACCGCTAAAGCCACGCTACAACTCCTTCCGCCACTATCAACAGCAGGAATCACGGGGCGCCAGCCATGTTCTACAGGGGGAAGAATGGCCACGACTTCGTCAACAGGACCATCGGGGGACCGTCAGTGGAGTCCTCAGGTGGACCGTCGGGGGACCATCGGTGGGACCGTCAGGGGACCATCGGGGGATCATCAGGGGGACCATCGGGGGGACCATCAGGGGAACCGTCGGGGGGACCATCGGGGGGACCATCGGGGGACCGTCGGTGGGACCGTCAGGGGGACCATCGGGGGGACCGTCAGTGGAGTCCTCAGGGGGACCGTCAGGGGGACCGCCAGGGAGACCATCGGGGGACCGTCAGGGGGACCATCGGGGGGACCGCCAGGGGACCATCGGGGGGACCGCCAGGGAGACCATCGGGGGGACCGTCAGGGGGACCATCGGGGGACCGTCGGGGGGACCATCGGGGGGACCGCCAGGGGGACCAGCGGGGGGACCGTCAGTGGAGTCCTCAGGGGGGCCGTGGGGGGACCATCGGGGGACCATCGGGGGGACCGTCAGGGGGACCATCGGGGGACTATCAGTGGAGTCCTCAGGGGGACCATCGGGGGGATCGAGACTGTGCGGGAAGAGGAGCAGAAATGGAGAAAACGCAGCCTGAGTCAGGGGCGCTGTTCAACGGCCAGCCTCCCTCATTCAGGGCACCAGAGAAGACCCAAAGTCACAAACCCTCTCCAAGAGGAGAGACCAAGTCAACAGGACAAGTTATATACACAAAAGACGGGGTTATTCCACTAAACCTGTGGTACCAGGGATCCTCACGTACAGCCAGGTATCCCAGCAGAACTGCTCACCAGGGGCAGACTCTGACAGAGAATCCAGAGTCCAGGTATCGCCGCTTGTGGAACAATCACAAAGACAGTCAGTGTACATTCAAGCACATAGAAACACTGGTCTCCTCAAAGAAGCCCTAGGCAAGTTAAACATAGACGAAACTAGGGACAGAATAGACAGTGACATCCCACAGACTGACGGTTACATTGGAGACGACAGTGAACTGGACAATAGTGACATTACAGACAAAGAAAAAGACATGGGCGACAAACCTCCAGTCTCTAACAATGATGCTGGAGACCTACAGGAGACAAATCGGAATGATTCCGTACAAGATCAAACGGGGAACAAAAACTTTGAAACTGAGAAATCACTCAGTGTAGAAGCCATGGAAGGTACAGTAGTCTCCAGTATTACTATGACAACAGCAGTAAGTAAGCAAAAGAAGGTACAGAACAGAGAAGGGGGGTCAAGCGGTAAACCAAAGGGATGTTGTAGACAAACAAAGAGTAGAATAGGAAAAGGAAGAGGTGCATCTGGAAGCGCCAGGGGGAAACAAGGGGAAACTGTGTGGCAATGGCAAGGGATATACACTCAGTCCAACAGGCCACTAGTGTCACAGACCCAAACATGCAGGGCAATGACACAGCCCAACCCGCAAATACAGTCTCCACTGGGGTGAGAGATACGTCCACTTTGGACGCTACCCCTGGAGAACACAGGACAATCCGGGGTAACCTCCCCTAAACAGACCCAACAGAGAAAGACTGTCAGAGCTAGGGCTGTCAGTCAGAACAGCATTCTGGACAGTTTAAACGTGTCCAGTCAAGTGAGCAAACACAAGGGGCTCAAGATAGAGGACGCACAAGAAAGCGCACTGAACGGGGCTCTCCCCCACAATAGGAATTCGGCCGGGCCAATGTAAATAGTTGTAAAATAAAGGGGGAAAAAAATAACAGCAGATGTAAAGCAAGTAAGACTCCTGTAAATACTGTTCTTGCAAATAATGTTCAAAGAGATGATATCAAGTTCCTTAACTTTAATGTAAACGGTTTGCTCCCCAAGTTAGAAATTACAGATTTTGTCAGATACATAAAATCCCATGATTTTATTTGTCTGACCGAAACTTTTGTTGGCTCAAATTTTGAGTCTACCCTCTTCAGTGACTATGTTATATTCAGTTCCGTGGCAAAGAAGATTTCATATCAGGGTAGATATTCAGGAGGAGTCATTGTCTTGATAAAGAAGAAGTTTGCACAGTTTGTAACCAAGGTTGATTTTGATATAGATAACACGATCATTCTGAATATTGATAAGCAACTTTTTAGAACCAATATGGATATATTTTGGATTGTACATATATACCACCACATGACTCTACTGTTTGGAAAAACATTGAGAATGGATATGGTTTAGAAATATTAGAACAAACACTGTTGGACTTGTATGAATTATATGACTTTCATTTGTTATTATGTGGAGATCTAAATGCAAGAACTGGCTCCAGAAATACCGATTGTTGTGATTTAAATGATGGCTTAGATAGTGGAATGAATTATCAGTCTCCCTTTTACAGAAAATCACAGGATGTAAACAAAAACATGTTTGGAGATCAATTACTGGAAATATGCAATTCTTTTGATCTTATTATTCTAAATGGTTTGTGTGAATGTGAATTTGATGGCAGTTACACCTACCTAGGTAACACGGGATGCAGCACCGTGGATTATTTTGTCATGTCGTATGGTATGTATATGATGTCTCATGGTATGTCCTTAGATGTTGAAGATTCATCGGAATCTGATCATTTACCAGTTGTATTGACATATTCTACAGCATTAAGCACTGAAAATAATCAAAATAAGAGGGATAACTTATGTATTAAGAAAGTGGTATGGGATAAAGAAAAAGAACAGGTTTATGTAGATAATCTAAATAGTGCTAAGGTACATGATAAGATTCAGTTAGCAACTAATATTTTAGAAGATGACATAGACAGTGCACTTGATATGTTTGTAGATTGTTTATTATCAGCCAGTAGTTGCATGGTAAGAAAAATTTATCCTAATTCACAAAAACATATATCTGAATGGTTTGATGATGAATGTCAGCAAGCCAAACAGAAATGTAGACAATCTTTGAGAGGTTTCAGAAAGTCTAGGACTGAAGAAAATAGAATAGAGTACATTAATGCTAGAAAAATTTACAAGTATTTACTTAAGATAAAAAAGAGAAGCTATAGAAAGAAAAAAGTTGAATTGCTTGCTGCAAATATCAAAGATTCCTCAAAATTCTGGAAGCAGCTATCTGAAATGGGGTGTGGGAAAGAAAGAACAAAGCACAAAAACAATATATCTCTCACTGAGTGGTATGTTCATTTTAAAAATGTGTTCTGTACAGATTGTAATGATTGCAACGAGGAATGTCAAGATCACCTTGACCTCTCAGAAGAAGACCAACACGCACTGAATGCTGAGATATCTTTAGAAGAAGTCACATATGCAGTAAGTAAACTGAAGGATTGCAAGGCATGTGGAAAGGATGGGGTGCTTGCAGAAATGCTTAAGACAGGTAACAAAATTTCTATCCCCTTTTTACACAAACTCTTTAATGAAATATTTAAAAAAGGCATATATCCAAAGGAATGGGGAAAAGCTATTGTCATACCAATCTATAAAAAAGGTGACACAGAGAATGTAGATAATTATAGAGGTGTTTCTTTACTAAGTACGATTTCAAAATGTTACAGTACAATATTAAATAAACGGCTTTACTCATGGTTGGAAGAAAACAACTTAATATCCGAAAATCAAGCAGGATTCCGCAAACATTATTCCACTACTGACCATATTTTTTGTCTATACTCTGTTGTGCAGAAGTGCTTGTCCCAGAGAGGTAAGAAGCTGTATGTTGCTTTCGTCGATTTTAAGAAAGCATTCGACTCAGTAAGACATGATAAATTATTACATTGTATTAGAAATCAGGGTGTCAAAGGGAGATTTTTCTGTTCAATTCAAGCAATGTATAACACTTTAGTATCATACGTCAGATCGAATTTTGAATATTCTGAGCTTTTTGAGTGTCCATTAGGGTACGACAAGGATGCGTTTTGAGTCCTACTCTGTTTCAAATGTTTATCAACCAGCTAGCAAATGATATGTCTGAGAAAGGTAGGCATGGCATTCAGCTAATACCAGGTATCATGGAATTGTTTGTGCTTCTGTTTGCAGATGATGTCGTCTTGTTATCATCTACACCTGTTGGTCTTCAAAACCAGTTGAATGTGCTGAAAACATGCTGTTCAAAAATGAAATTAAAAGTAAACAAAGATAAAACTAAAGTTATGGTTTTTAGAAAAGGTGGTTTTCTGGGAAGAGATGAAAATGGTTTTTCGAAAATGTTCAATTAGAAGTAGTAAATAAGTATTGTTATCTAGGATTCAATTTTTCAACAAAGCTTAGCATCAAAGTTGGTGTTGAAAATCAAATTATGAAAGGTAAGAAGGCTTTAATTAGTTTAATAAAGGCATTTTGGAAAAATAAGGATATAACCCAGCAGATATTCTTTAAAGTATTTGATATAAAAATACAGCCTATATTACTGTATTCTTCTGAAGTTTGGGGATTAAGTCGATTAGAATATATAGAAAAGATTCATTTAATGGCATGCAAGCGTTTTCTAGGACTTCCTATCAAAACTCCAAACAAAATGGTTTATGGAGAACTTGGAAGATATCCTTTGTATATTAATTCAAGCATTGCTGCTTTGCGTTATTGGTTTAAAATTCTTCAGATGGACCATCACAGATTACCTCGTCAGGCATACGATATGCAGTTAAGACTTGATAGCAATGAGAAAAAATGCTGGGCTTCTAACATAAGAGTGTTGATTATGCGAGTGTGGTTTTAATATTGTATGGTTACAGCAGGGTGTTGGGGAAGTACATCAATTTCTAAAAATTTTCAAGCAAAGGATGGTAGATATGTTTATTCAGGAATGGCAAAGTGTTATTGGTGAACATGAAAGATACTCTATTTACAGATCATTTAAAACTGTGTTTGAAAAAGAATCTTATATTTTGTAGCATTGATGTGTACTGCTTTAGAGTTGCTTTGTCACAAGCCAGATTAAATGTCTTGCCATTGAATAGTAATCGTCAGAGATACAGCCATAATATTCAAGACAAAATGTGTCCTTTTTGTCAGAATGTAGCTGAAGATGAATATCATTTGATATATATATGTCCAATGTATACAGATCTTAGAGTAAAATTTATTAATGATTTTCTTTATAGGCCTATATTTCTTATTTTTGATGCTAGTGACTCACGTTGTTCTTTACAGTTGTCGAAGTTCATTTTTTATGCCATGAGGAGAAGACAATGCTCCACTGGGTCAACTAGAAGGTACGAGCCGGTTAACTAAATGTTGTATGCAATTGCCACCTCACGACTTTATCTCCAGAGCTAAGTGAAATTGTTAATAGAATTCGTTCAGTAACTTTTTGTCTTTTTCTGTCAAGTTGTTGTCTCCAGAAGAAAGTAAATAGTAATGGCTAATAAATATTAGGTACAATAAATTTTTTTTTCCCTTTTTCGTATTTTGGATGATGATGTTGCAATTTAGTCAGATTAGAAACAATGTACATATTTCTATTTTGTCAGAATGATATGATTGCTATTTATTTTTGGTGTCATAAAGTTAACAAAGGGTCTTTTTGAAATGGTGACAATTGTTAATGAAGTGATGTTTAAGCAAAGTCTGCGGAGTACTTTGATCATCCATTGGAAGAACTCCATTTATGGCTACTAGTATTGACATTCATGGATGGGCTGTTTCATTTTTGATGTGTTATTTATGTGTAACCAAAACTATTACTATAATTGTTATTCATTGATGTCTTCTTATATGTTTGATTATATTGGCACTGGTGGCTGGAGGATAATGAATTATCAAAATTTATTCTGCAGAACGTTTGATGACTAGTCTTGGGGTATGTATAGAAACAAAATGGGTCTACCGGATGAAAAGTATAGCTGTTATCCTTTTTGTATGGTATATATGGCCCAACAGCAAATGTATGTTAAACAAGTTCCTAGAATCTCTCTCTCTCTCTCTCTCTCTCTCTTCTCTCTCTCCTCTCTCTCCTCTCTCTCTCCTCTCTCTCTCTCTCCTCTCTCTCTCTCTCTCTCTCTCTCTCTCTCTCTCTCCTCTCCATCTTACAGCCCGTAGTATGAGTGGAAATTGTTCTATGTTGTAATATTTTATTGCTATAGTAGGTGTAAAATGTGTCCATGCTTTCATGTTTCACTGCGATAGTATACGTGAACTTTATTAATTTTTATTGATTTTTCAGTGCTATAGTACGTGGGAAATTTTCCATGCTTTCATTTTTCATTGCCAAAGTAGGTGTGGAATTTTTTTCATGCTTTCAGTTTTTATTGCTACAGTATGTGTGACGTATCAATGCATTCATTTTTATTGCTATAGTATGTGTGGAGTCTTTTAATGCATTCATTTTCATTGCTATTGTATGTGTGAAATTTATCCACGATTTCATTTTTCAATACCCTAGTAGGCATGAAATTTTTCCAGGCCTTCCTGTTTATTACTATAGTATGTGTGAAACTTTACCAATGGCTACATAATTCATTGCTATAGTATGTGGGAAATGTATGCATGCTTTGATTCATGGTTGTTTTCATTTTCATTGCTATAGTATGCGGGAAACTTATCCACGATTTTATTTTTCAACGGTTTCACATTAATTTTCACTGATATAGTATGTAGGAAATGTATCCATGCTTTGTTTCATCATTGCATCCATTTACATTGCTATAGTAGGTGTCAAACTTATACACATAACAACATTGGCATGATAATTTCATTTCTCATTGCCAAAGTAGGTGTGAAACTCATTCATGCTTTCAATTGTTATTGCAACAGTATATGTGACTTGTTTCAATGCATTCATTTTTATTGCTATAGTATGTGTGGAGTCTTTTAATGCATTCATTTTCATTGCTATTGTATGTGTGAAATTTATCCACGATTTCATTTTTCAATACCCTAGTAGGCATGAAATTTTTCCAGGCCTTCCAGTTTATTACTATAGTATGTGTGAACTTTACCAATGGCTACATAATTCATTGCTATAGTATGTGGGAAATGTATGCATGCTTTGATTCATGGTTGTTTTCATTTTCATTGCTATAGTATGCGGGAAACTTATCCACGATTTTATTTTTCAACGGTTTCACATTAATTTTCACTGATATAGTATGTAGGAAATGTATCCATGCTTTGTTTCATCATTGCATCCATTTACATTGCTATAGTAGGTGTCAAACTTATACACATAACAACATTGGCATGATAATTTCATTTCTCATTGCCAAAGTAGGTGTGAAACTCATTCATGCT
>CM060343.1:25300579-25310579 GCA_030674155.1 Stramonita haemastoma
AGCCAAGGCGCGTAAACGGTCACCCATCCACTTGGTAGCCCACGCTCAACGCTGCTTAACCTTAGCTTGGGGAGAGCAAGAAGTGCTGTGACCACTGAGCTATCCCTTCTTCCGATGAGTGCGTACACACTTTCACAAACCAATCTGTTCACAATCCGCTAATCGTCTGCAATCAGATCAGAGAGAAAACGAAAAAAGAGATTTGAAGAAGAACTTTTAGAAGAACAAAGAAAACAAAAAGCAGAGTCATTTACAGGAAAAAAAAAAGCGTCATTTAAAAGGACGCCTCTCACTTGTTTCAACTTTCAGCTCAGGTTTAAAATTGTTCGCTTAATATCAGCCAGCAGCCTACGTCAGCATCTTTTTTTGTAGGTCAGTGTAACGACAGTGACGGAAGTTTCTTTTTCCTCTTAAGTTTTGAAAAGGGGAACCAAAACTTGCAACAACAACAACAACAACAACAACAACAACAACAACAACAACAATTATATATCGAGGGTTGCCTGCCAGGAGCGGCTATCGGCCATTTTTTTCACTTTTTCACTTTTTGGTATGTGAAGACTCTTTATAACATATACTTTACTGTTACAATAAACCATGTGGCTGTGATTGATTTTTAAGTAGTTATTTACAAAAACCATTTCGGTTTATCAAAGTTCTCACCCATCCAACCCTGCCTGGAATGCCCAGAACACGATAGCCGCTACTGGCAATGCAAATTCATCTACTTCTGATTTCAATTTTCCTCCCCAAAATGTCTATCTGGGATGATTGAAGGAGGTAGAGGCAAAGTGGCTACAGGCTACATTGTTTTGACCCTGCACAAACCGGCCAATTGTACATGATTACTGCTGGCGATTGCGAAAGATGGGGGTTCTGTAAATCCTAGTCTCTAATCTAATAATAGAGGGATGTGGCAGCAACATCCTGCTTACAGAGGAACTATACAGGGAGACATAATTTTTTAGACTTCCATTTTCATCTGCGTTTGCACAGGAAGAAGACTGCTGGTAATGTTTAAAATTAAGGACTTTTAATACCATAGTTTGTTTAAGTTCTTGTTTATACAAACAAAAGTTGAAATATAATAGTACTCATCGTTACAGTGTGCAATTTGCGCAATATAACGTTTGAATTAATGTCATTTGGACAAAATATTGCTTAATAATGCGATTATGCTGGAAATAAATAACAATTTAGTAAGAAGCTTTCTTGGCAAACTTTTGTTTTTTTCTTGTTTTAGTTTGAGTTGTTCAGTTCCCTTTCCATGATAAACAAATGCATGTGGGTTTGCAATTGGGCTTAGGACTGACAAGGGACAGATGAAACTATTGGACGTAAAGTTGGGTTCTTTCAGATTCTTTATATTTAAGGGGGTGGAGGTGATTTTTGTTGTTGTTGTTTCTTTCTTTGTTTGTTCGTTTTTTTTCTTGTATCATATGCAGAGACAGTCAAAGGTGCACGCACACACACTAACACACACACTAACACACACACCACTCACACTCACACACACACGCACGCACACACACACTAACTCATACACACACAGGCATGAACGCACACATATTTACGCACACATATACACGCACAAACACGTACACACGTACACACCACCACAACACACTACACCAAACACACACACAGCGAACACATATATAAACATCACACAACGCTACATGAACAGATATGTTGTAAATGCCATAACAGCGATCACACATAATCCAATTGAATCTGTGAATATGGTATGCACAAGAGCACGCACACACACTACACAATCACCATTGTAACACACAGCATACACACATACTCGGAGCACAACAGCACGATACACCGCCCGACACAATACACACATCACCCATGCACACACACACCCAAACACAATACCGCGCACAACACACAACACGCGAATACACAACACAAATTAATAAAAACCAACACAAAAAACACAATAAACACACACACACAACACACACAACACAACACCACACACACAACACATCACACACACACACATCACATAAATCACATACACACATCACACACACATACACAATTAATATATATATATATATATATATATATATATATATATATATATGCCAGCCATACTATCAGCCACACACACACACAAAACACACATATATATATATATATTATATATATATAATATATATATATAATGCTATATCACAAATAATATATATATATATATATATATAATATATATATATATATATATATATATATATATATATATATATATAATTATGGTAGTGGGGAAGAGGAATATATATATATATATGTGTTGTGTGTGTGTGTGTGTGTGTGTGTGTGTGTGTGTGTGTGTGTGTGTGTGTGTGTGTGTGTGTGTGTGTGATGGGGTGGTAAGTAGATTATCTCCCATGTGATCAGGGGCGACAATCAGAGCGTTGTGTTTCTATTTAGAGACACACCTGTGAATTGTCGATGCTCTGTTTTCTTGGGTAGTGGTTGAAACCGTTCTGTTGTATGCACTTCGACTTCACGGTGGAATGTAGTTTACACAACCTCTGTATAAAAAGCACATCCCAAACTGTAATTGTGCCGTGTTTCCGAGGTGCAAGCAGAGATTGGACATCAAATACGTCCACTCAGATGTACATATAAAAAGAAAGATCAGCTCAAGGTCTACCTGACTGCCAGTGGTCAACAATACAATGTACACAATTCAACGTAAAGCAAACAATACAGTATAATACAAAACAATGGAAATGCATTCAGTGCGATACAATACCATGCGATACAATGTAATGCATTTCAAATGATCCTGACCCAAATTTCCATGAAGTCCTCTAGTTGACGCTACATACAATCCAGGTCACCTATGCGAACAAAAAACACATCTTGTACATAGGGGTCATCAAAAACCCTATGTATCTTCTTTCAGGAGAGAAGAGCAGCTGTGATTAGTGGCATGGATGACACAAATATACCCAGTATGCGAACTGGACAGGAACAGACGTCGCCATGGTGGCTGTTGGGGTGGTGCTGTTCTTGTAGTGACACGGCAGCCTGGCGAATACAGTATGACGGAACAAAAGCTGGTACAGTGTATACAACAATACGCAGTTTTATATAAAATATTGACTAAATAATTGCACCACAGCACAGTGTAGGGTCGTGTTCATACACAAACACACACACACACACACGGCAATCACAAATACATGCTAGGGCACCCGCATACACACCCTCAAAAACAAGCCACATATACATCTAGAGAAGATGTGACAAACAGCTATATTTCAGTCGCATCATACCCCAACTTTTGCGCAGTAACAGACTTTACAGCACCATGAGAGTGATCTACTGTAGGTACACAGACTTTGTAATAGCATCTTTGATGTGAGAGGCGCTGCTTTTGTGGCGATACTACAGCCCCAAAGAGAACTGCTTGGCGAATACAGCATGTCCGTCGGAACAAATGCTGGTCCAGTTTGCGCAACAACACATAGTATAACACATAATATTAATCATAATCTACAATATGATGCATCACAACACAGTGCAGGGCCGTTGCCACACACAAAAAAGGCTAACACAAATGTGACGCTCCACCACGAAATGAGTCGCTTAGCACATAACCCACTTTTCTGCTAGGGGACATTTTGGGCAGGTGGGGGTGAGGTTGTATATTTTGAGATTTTTATTGATTATAAAACTAGCACTTATTTTACACTGAAGTGAAATATCAAGTCATAATTTTGTTTCCTTTTGTCTTCAAACATGTTTTGAAAATAGCCAAGTCCTCATTCTGGCCACCTACTAACTTGTCAATTTCTTATTTTGCCATTTCCTGCAGTTGTAATAACTTGATAGAACTGTCCGATTTTCAATGTGTTTTTTGGTATTGTATAGCCATTTTATTGCAAATTAATAACATGCCAGTAACTAAAAACTGACCTCTGGTGCAATGCGACTCCTTGTGTGGTGCAGTGTCACAAATACAGGCGTGCCTGCCCATACACACCCTCAAAACTAAGGGGCAGATAAATAAGATGTGACAAAAGGCCAGTTGGAGTCCCATCCTACCCCGACTTTTGTGCAGTAACAGAGCCCACGGCACCAAGAGAGTTTTCTATTGTGGGCGCACACACTTTACTAACATCTTTAATATGGGTGGTGCTGTTCTTGTGGTGATACCACAGCCACAAAGAGAACAGCCTGGCTTGAATCTAGCAAGTCTGTCGGAACGAAAGCTGGTAAAGTGTAGGCCACAATACATAGTATTACACATAATATCAATGAAAATATACAATTGATGCACCACAGCACAGCTCAGCGCAGGGCAGTTGCCACACGAACACAAAAAATAGAATAGCACTGTGGTCCAAAAGTTCAAAGCAACATGATAATGATGAGGATCATTTATGGGCGCACTTTCAGAGGTATGACCAGTACGCCTGTAGGTTTTCTGGGCAATGTGCTCTTGAACATGATAGAGGTGTAGATACAGATGAATGCACTGGGCCTAAGATGCAGTCATTTCTTTAATACACCTAAGATCTGGTTTCTTTGTTTGAGTGGTTTTGTTTTCTAAGAGATCTGCTTCAGCATCATTAATTTTTTTTAATTCATATTTCCTCTTCATCACATAAATTGTCATGTTGTACTGACGCGTACTGTCCTAACAACACATGTACGCACAGGCACCCCCCCCCCCCCCCCCCCCCCCCACTGAATACATGCATAATATGCTGGTGTTATGTATGAGACAGTCAGACAGAGAAACAGTCAGCAGGAACATTGCTGAAAGTAGCCTACACATCCACCACCCAAAATAAGCCTTTGCTTAAAGAAAAACCCAAACAGTAAAACATTGTGAGTAGCTGAACAATACCATGAACTGAACATTGTTGTGCATGTGTTGTGTCATAAAGTGGCCTATATCTTCAAATGAATATGCTCAAGAGAGGTAAGAACTTCTCCCTGGGTTTTGAAACAACCTCCCCTTTCCTTTACCAGATGGGCTGCCAATGCACAGACTGCAAATTACAAAACAAACGAATCTAAATCTGAAATTCTTCTTGTGAACGTGCATATCAATAGAACAACAGATTGTCCTCGGTAAGTCAAGGAGTCTTGTATACGTTTTGAGTTTGCAGTCTCGACATAGCTTTTATCTTATATAAAGTATCTTTTTATGGCTATCATTTTGGGTGGGTTTTTCAAGTGTATTGATAGAAAACGAAGTGCCCGGCAGTTTAGAAATAATTTCCAGTTACATTGTTAAGACCAGGTTTTTGCAATTGAAGGTCTTACTCCAGCTAGGGACAGAAAGCACATTTAGCGACACAACACACGTGCAAATCGTGTCTCTGTTGCGAGTTCCGGTGAGTTGATTTGTTTCTTTCTTTTCTTTTTTTCTCTTGTCATTTCAAACGGCCTGACATCTGCATGCAGTGTGGACCACTTGAACAGCTGGGATAGCAAAATGTGGGATTTTGAACATCATCGTTTTTGCCTTTGTCTTTTTTATAGAAAGACTATGATGAAGAGCAGCACTGGTGAGTAATTTTTATTAAGAAGTAGCTACTTAGTAAGTAGGCCATTACGTATGGATAGTGGTAAGAAACTCGCGTAGAGCATGGCAGCAGAGAGTCCTCAGAGGAGAAGCCCCCTTCAAACAAGTGTTTCGGGCCTTTAATCTTCCTTATTTATTTTAAAACTTAGGGGGAAATCCCTGCTTTGTTAATTTCATGACAACTGCTGCCAAGAAATATTAATCTTGAGTGCAGCGAGTGATTTGGAGCATTCACAAGGACCAGGGCTGAGAGTCTGATCTAGTGTAGTTGTGTCATAAACCAACCAGGCCTATTCCATGGTTTTGAAAACTGATTGCAACAGCTGTGTCGTGAACCAAAATGGTTCATGAATATGCATTCTTCAAACACACACACACACACACACACACACACACACACACACACACACACACACACACACACACACACACACACACACAACACATCCAGACTTTCAAGGCAAGATTGTTTTTGATTAGGACGTTAAAGCAAGATGTTAAGGGAAGGTTTTTAGTGTAAGCTTAAGATGTTAACCCCTCCCCAACCCCCTCCCCCCCCTAAAAAAAAGCGTAAACCCTTACTCATAATTGTGTTAATGCTTTAAATGGGAAAGATGTCGAGATGCTCCCCTTCTTCTTACGGCTGATTTTTTTTTCTTTTTCAATATTGTCAAATAGTGCTGTAGAATTGAGAAATAGACAAAGATATTTTGGATAAACGATCCTAATATTAAATGGTAGGCAGGCAAGCATCTTTACATCAACAGATATAAATGGACATCTTGTTTTTAAGACATGTTTATGCATTTTCTTGCTGAAAGTTTTTAGCAGAGCAGTTTTGATGTGATCACAAGAGAACTGACAATAATGTTAAACGGAACGATGTGGTTTTTGCCTGTGGTAATTGTGAATTTTATCATCTGTACATTTTTTTTTCGTTCCGAGGTTCACGCTCCGAGGTTGACTGAAGATGAAATTTTGCATATGCGACCATTTTTGCTCACCGCTAAGGTTGTCGCTTTCCGACTTCAAGAATGATGTCTAAACACACCTGTGTGCTTGCGGGGTTTTTTGTGTGGTTTTTTTAATATCATAATAATAATAATACATGGAACTTATATAGCGCTATATCTTGTAAAAACAAATCAAAGCGCTTGCATTCGACATATACATCACACAAGAAATCAATAACAATCTATGGTCCTAGCAAATTCGAACGTACTCACACAGGCAAGCGCACACACACGCACACACACACACACACACACGCGCGCGCGCGCGCGCACGTGCGCCCCCCCCCCCCCCCCCTCCCACACACACACACCCACAAAGGCTATACACTTTGGCAGGTAGATGTCGAAGGCGGGGACAGACAAGAGATGGAAACAGAACGAAAAATCTTAGGTTTGAAATAAGTGTGTCTTGAGGTTGGATTTAAAAGTGTCATAAGTAGACTTTTGCCGGAGGGAGAGATGGAGGTCGTTCCTACCGCCACAGAACGGCCTACTCTTCCGGAAGACGGAACAAGTTTTAACGTGTTGTTGTTATTGTAGTTAATTTTTGCACTTGCTGATATTAAACATTTTTGTCAGCGCAGTTAAGTTTGCTTGACTCTACATTTATGAGTTGGGTTTGGCTTTATCTTGACAGAAAAAATAATGTGGACAATAAGTAAATACGTAAATAATTTGATATCTGAATATAAAAACGTTGCATGTCATTATTCGTGTGTTAAAGAGACTGGAGGATATGAATCTTTTACTATAGCTCCTATCAATGATGTCATTAATGTTGTCCATTATTGGTAATTGGGAGGATCGATGGTCTAGAGATTGATCCCCGTTTATTGCCCGAAACTTTATCCCGTCCACTAGACTGTGAGTGGTGGCCTGCATACAAGTCTTTCGGAACGGATGGTGAACAAGGTCCTGCATGCAGCACACATTCAGCGCACGTAAAAGAACCCACGACACCAAGAAAGAGATCTCCAGCAAAATTCCGAAGAATAGAGCTGTTCTCATTGGGAACTAATACACTTTAAAAAAGGACATTTTTTGGAGTGGTACTGCTCTTGTGGCAACGCACTCACCCCTGAGAGAAGCCCAAATTGCCGGCAGATAAATATGCTGTGACTGGAAGTGGTACGGTATTCAATTCAATTTTCAATTTATTTGAATTCAATTCAGTTGTGAAGTCATTTTACACTGCTTTAGAATAGAAACGAGTAAAATAATAATAATAATAATAATAACAATAATAATAATAATACTTATATAGCGCTATATCTTGTAAAACAAATCAAAGCGCTTGCATTCGACCTATACATCACACAAGCAATCAATAGCAATCTATGGTCCTAGCAAATCCCAACGTACTCACACGCGCCCGCGCACACACAACACACACACACACACACACACACACACACACACACACACACACACACACGCATGCACGCACGCACGCACGCGCGCGCGCGCGCGCACGAAGGCTACACACTTTGGCAGGTAGATGTCGAAGGCGGGGTGGACAAGAGATGGATAAAAAAAAACTGTCGTTGTCATAACATGGGTGTAAATTTTCATACTTTGAGATTTAAAAAAATATATATCGCTGTATAATTTTTCACCTACCTTATGAACTTACATGTTTTTTTTGTTCAGGTAAAACTGGGTGGCCAGGCGAGTTGAAAGCTGAGGGAGGCTGACATCACAGACACCAGAGGAAAAGGTGGGTTTGCAACAAGAAGGACCAGACAAACCTCAACATCAAGGACCACATAAACCTCAACATAGACCACACAAACCTCAACATCAAGGACCAGACAAACCTCAACATGAAATGCCTGCACCAGCATCCCCTGAGGGAGGAAGATCAGCACTCTGCTCTTCAGTCTCCCTTCCCTACCGTCATCATGGCCACAAATTCCAGAGAAAAGGTATGTAAAACAACGTGGTGTAGCTTACGGGGATAAATGTCTTCCCAATTCTGTAAAAAAAAAAAAAAAAAAAAAAAAAAAAGGAAAAATATCCACCATATTTTTTCAAATGGTTACTTGTAGTTTTATTTCAGTTACTGGATGTGTTTCTGAAACGGCATTTAAAAAGGTACACGTATTTCTTCAGCAGACAGTGCCGAAGAAAATTTCCAAAACTGCATACACACGGCGACTGGATGTAAAAAAAAAGTACGAGTGCTTATTTCATTATCCTTGACATAAAAGAAAAAATAAGTAAAGAGTAGCTGAGAATTATTTTAAAATGGTAAAGAAACAATCTGGGTAATCTCATTAATGTAAACCCATTTTTCATTTTGTTTTGGTTGTGATACAGTACTGCATGACCTAGCTTTTACATCAGAGGAGTGCTGTTGTTCTTTTACTACCACAAGTATAATTATTGGTTAGATTTCCCACAGTTGTAAAGTTGTCTTTGAAAATCGTGTTGAGACACTATGTCCTAACAATGAATGCCTGAAACCAGTACCCTACTTGTTCGTTACAAAAAAAAATTGTCTGAAAGCTAACGTAGGAATCTTTCTGTCGAAAATGAGTACGGGAAATGTAGAGATCAAAAACATTTTTTGAAGAAAAAAAATTGTTTCAACTGAGGGAGGGATATCTATAATGCATACTAATGTATTTTGTAAATTTTATTTATTCTTTTATATCGAGGATAATGGATTAAGCACTCGTGTGCTTTTTTACATCCAGTCCCCGTGTGTATGCAGTTTTGTAAATCTTGTCATCTGTTACCACCGGCACACGATGGCCTACTCTTGCGAAAAGCGGAACAGGATTTAACGTGTGCGCAAGATATCTGCGTGCGTTCGCACACGGGGCCTCGGTTTATAGTCTCATCGGAAGGACTTTTGGGGAGAGTGGAGTCAGCACTGATGTTAACTCCAGGGGAAAAATCCCCTCGACCAGGAATCGAACCCGGGTTGCGAGCGCAATATTTCTCTTCGTAGAATTTTATTTTTAACGCTAAAACCACAATCCTAGATAGAAGGCAATGAGGTGCTCATGGCTGTAGTCTATGATCTGTACCATATTGGTTTTCTATTTAATTTTATTCTATTTTCATTTTATTTATCTTGCACACACGCCAGAAGACCTTTTCATAGAACATCTTACACATACGTCAGATGATTAAAAAAAAAACTGGATTATCTTACGAACACACATGTCAAAAGACCTTTTGGTAGGACATCTTGCACTCGCGTCAGAAGACTTTTTTCATATTTCCAAAGGATCTGCCAAAATAGACAATAAAAAGACAGGATCATGGAACTAAGTGTAGATAATAAAAAACCATAATCATTAAAAAACAATTAATTAAAAAAAACACACATTTCAGCGACCTCTCAAAAGTTTTGCCATGGATATTGTATATGGATCTGTAGTAGCCAGTTGCTCATGGTTTCTTTCGCCAG
>CM060343.1:25315579-25335579 GCA_030674155.1 Stramonita haemastoma
TCGGCTCTCCAGTGCTGTGGAGGGGACTTCTGTCTTAACTCCTCCAGGAGTCGGTGGGGCACTGGAGTTTGTTTTTCAGACAGTGTTTCCGGGGATAATGTGTACCTGGCAGAGCCTGTCTGTTTTCCAGGTAGCAGGGTGCAGGCTGGTTAGGTTTGATCGGTATACTGCTGACCTGGTTGGCTGTAGCAGGCCTGCATTCTAGCACAAAGGGATAGTTTGGTAATGCGAGGGCAAGATGTTCACTTTAGCAGGGGAGCCCCACAAATAGACATTTCAGTGGTGCCAAGAGAATGGTTGGAATGTTGTCCACAGCATGATGATCTTGTTAAATTAAAATCAATTGTTTTATATGTGTTCTTACACACTGCTCTTTCCTTTTCAGGCCTGCTAATCTACATGGAAAACTACACCGCAGTGGACTACACCATACAACGCTGCACCACGGAACACTTCACCACGGAACACTTCACCACGGAACACTTCACCGCGGAACACTTCACCACGGAACACTTCACCATGGAACACTTCACCGCGGAACACTTCACCGTGGAACACTGCACTGCCCAGTGACTCGCTGTGGGATTTCTGCCACATTCTTGCATGTCAGGAATGGAACTACACAACTCCAGTAAGGCCTAGACTATTATTTTTTCCGTCATACCGTTGTGGTGTGTCGTGTTGTGCCGTGCCTTGCCGCGCCATGTCGGTTGGGTCGCGTCGTGTAGCGTCGCGTCGTGTCGGGTCGGGTCAGGTCGCTTGCCATGTCTGGTCGCGTCGCGTCGCGTCGCGTCGGGTCGGGTCGAGACAGTCCGGGTCGGGTGCATGCGTGCCGTGCCGTTCCGCATGGCATCACATCACATCGCATAGTGTAGTTTGTTATGGTAAATTTCTCTGTGCGAATTTCAAGCTGACCTCCAAAGGGAGAGCACATCGCCACCAGAGCATTACCTCCCATTACTTAAAAAATAATTACTTTCTACATGTGCATTTGTTTCCCTATAAATGTGACTCTCTCTTTCTCTCTCGCTCTCTCTCTCTCCTCTCCTTCTCTCTCTCTCTCTCCTCTCTCTCTCTCTCTCTCTCTCTCTCTCTCTCTCTCTCTCTCTCTCTCTCTCTCTCTCTCTCCACTCTCACTCTGGTTTTGGTTTGTTTTAAACTGTGAGGAGAAACATAGCCCTCAAATCACTCAGCTCTGTCAGTTTTCTTCCCTACATTTTATCACACCCTAGTTAGTTGCAAGGACAAGTAAAAGAAAAAAATAATTCAAGTTCGTGACATTTTAGAAATGTGTTAGTTTGTGAAGCATACTATTAATCAAAATGTATTTTCCCTTCCATATCAAAATTCGCCAATATTTTTCAGTCTTTCTGTTTCTGCTGTAATTACTTAATGTCAGACCTCATAGCTGGTGTCCGCATATTAAGTTTTTTTTATTCATATTGAGCTAGTAGTAAACAAAGGATGAAGTCTCGTTCCTTTCCTTCATGTTGGGTCAGTTGGAATCAGAGTATAAAGTGATTTTATGGTATTTAGCTCGCTGGAATCAAGGTAAAAAAATTGTCACTAATACATAATCTAGTATCAATGTTATTTCCTTCATACTGAGTTTGTATTAAGACTATACCCTCTTCCCTTCATATTGAACCAGGGGGTATGAAAGTATAGAAATCTTTCCTTCATTTTTGGTTAGATGGCTTCAAGGCATAAAAATCTTTCCTTCATATCGAGTGAGTTGGCATCAGTGTAAAGTTTTCTTCCTCCCATCGGGCTAGATTGTATGTAAGTATAAACTTCTTTCCTATATGGTGAGTGAGTTTTGATTCAAGGAAGAGGCCATTTCTTCAGTTAACTGGTATCAAAAGTACAAGTTTTTTTCCCTTAATATTAAAGTTAATTTTTTTATCAGGTTTGTTAGAATTAAAGCAAAAGCTGTTTCCTCCATGTCAAATAAGCATATTACGAAGTATACAGTTATTTCACATTGTTTTATTACTGTCAGAGTGTAGAGTTCCTTACTCCTTGTCTAGTTAGGTGATATCAAGGTGTAAAGCTCTTTCCCCAATATCCAGTTAGCTGCTTACCATATGCATGAAGGTCTTTTATTTTTGTTCCATCATTTTTCATAAAACTTTTATTTACCTTACATTTGAGTAGCTGGTATCAAAGTATAAACATCTGTCTTTCACATTTATTTTGTATCCAAGTTTTCTTTTCATTGAATATTTTTCTACATGTTGAGCTATTTGGTATGGGAGTATAAAATTCCTTCATTTGTATTATTAAGTTGGCATCAAAGTCCAAAGCCTTTTCTTTTATATTGAGGTAGTTTTGAATTTTGTGTTTTTCCCCTTCCTATTCAGTTTGTGTAAAGGTATGATAGTCTCCCCTTCATACTGATTGTTAGCATCAAATCATAAAGTAAGTTTTTTCGAGGAGTTATTTGGTGTCCAAGCATAAAGTTTCTTTTCTTCATAATAAGTTAGCTGGTATCAATTTATAACATTTTTTTCTTGTATATTGAATTAGTTCGTGTCAAAATTAGGGAAAAAAAAACTTTTGTATTGAGTTATTGCTATCAAAGTATAAAGTTTTTTCTTTACCTTTTTAGTTGGTACCAAAGGTGTCGAAGTGTAAAGATTTTCCTCCATATTGAAATAGTTCCTTTGTATTTTCTTTCTTGAATAGTTTGCTACTACATGTATTATAATATTTTTCTTTCTATTTAATTTTTCGGTTCCAAAGTAAAAGGTCACTTTCTTCATATCCCAGCTTGTGGTAATATGAGGACGTTTTTCTTATACTGAGATAGGGCGAGGATTAGATCCCAAACACAATAGGCACTCACTCACACACACACACACACACACACACACACACACACACACACACACACACACACACACACACACACACACACACACACACACACACACACACACACACACACACACAACACACACACCACAACACACACACACACACACACACACACACACACACACACACACACACACACACACACACACACACAACACACACAAACACAGGCGAGCGCTCAATTTTCTATTTTGATTGCTTTTGAAAGAACATTGTAAAGCTTTTACTGGCTTACAACGTCGTTTTGTTTTGGCGCCAAAAATGCTCAAAAATCTAAATATGATTTCGGATCAGAAGTACTTGTACAAAACAGACGAAATGAAAACTGGAAATGTATACTCGGCTTCAGACGTTTGTTGTGATGCAAATCTTTGCCATAGTCATTCCTGGTATAGCATCGCCTATTTCATAGAAACAAATCATTTTACCTCGACTTTGGGGATCAGCTTAAGAGAGAAAACTATGCACAAGCTGAGTGCAGGATGTTTGAAGAAAGAGCAGTACTTTTCCTGATACTCCTATGTCCCTGTAGTGCTGTTCCCTGGAGCTGTCAACACTCCACTCTAACCCTAGTTCTTGCCCCATGCCGCAAACCCTAACACTTCACTAGTTTGATCCTAACTATTAACTCTTTGACACGGATTCCTTAACTCTGACTCAGTTCTGCGGTATGGGGAAACAGCTGTATAAGGGAACAGCAGCACAGGGAAAGAGGGGTTTGGGGGTACTGACCGCTTGGAAATATTCTATTCCGGAGAATACCGTGATAGAGACATGATTTGCAAAAGAGATGATATGCAGACAAATAAATAATGATTATAGCATCATTATGCTTGCATAGCACTGATGCTTCAAGAATTGTTCTATTTTTAGTTTTCTGCAGGACCAAAGTAGGATGGCTTGCGACCACAGTCCATAAATCGGATATCTTCGCTGGAGCTATATAACAACAGAAAAAACCAGTGTTCTGATAACCTTTGAAAATAACGGCAATACTGAAAAAGTGCTTAATGTATGAGAGTTACACGGTTTTACCTCAATAGCTTGACACGTAGTTTTGACTTCAAATTCTACTGGTTATCAAGTATAAGGTGTTTTGTTTTGTTTTTACATTAAGTCACTTAGTTGGTTAGTGTAGATCTCTTTCCTTCCTCTTGAGTTGTCACTAAGTTTGGGTTGTTGTTTTTTTCATTCCATGAAATAAGTTGGTGTCATAGAATAGAATTATCCCATTACTATTGAACAAGTTGGCTCAAAGAATAAAGTTCCAAGCTTGGTATCAAGATAGTTATCAAACTGTAAACTTTTTTCTTCAGATTCAGTTATTACAAAAGTATAGAGCTCCCCCTTTCATATTTCTTTGTTTTTTGTATCAGAGTATAAAGTTTCCCCCTCCATATTCATTTAGTTGGTGTTAACAGGCTCTTCCCTTTATATTGAGTTAGTTCTATCAAAGCAAAAAGTTCTTTCCTTCAGTTTGAGTTCGCTGGTACACGTGTAAAAGGTTATTTTCTTAATATGGGTTGGTGTCAAAAAAAGTAAAATTGTTCCTTGGAATGAGTTGGTTGATATCAAAGAAGTTATTTCCTTTATTCTAGTTGTTGTTAGGTAGTTGTTATTGAGCCAGGTGTTATTAGGTATAAAAACTCTGCCCTTCATATTGAGTTGTTGCCAACCTAGTTGCCTTCACATTGATTGCATTGCTTGGAACAACAGTTGCATGAGAGAACAACACTAAAGGGAAAGAGGGGTTTGACTTGCTGGCTAGCGGAAAATACTTCATTCCTCAGAAAACGGTATAAGCGCTATATAAATCCCATATATCATCATCATTATTAGTGTTTCTATTTGTAAAAGAGAAAAGACAAGCAGACGAATGTTTTGTTGTTGTTGTTGTTGTTTTTGTTTTTTTTGTTATTATTTTTTTTAGACAAATGTTAGTTTAAAGCTAAAGCTAACTCTTGACAGTTGTAGTACTGGGGAAAGGGGCCTGCTGTAGTGTATGGAGTCCATGCCCTGTTTCATCTGTGTCACTTTCCATGTGTAGATTTTGATTCAGATTAATCTAGTTCTTTTCAAGGTTTACAGTTCTTCCCTGTGTAGTAAGTTGGTGTTGTATGAAGCTTTTCCCTTCCTATTGAACTAGTTGGTATGAAGTATTAACTTTCATTCCTATTGAGTTGGTGTCATGAAATAAGGTTCCTCCCTTTATACTGAAGAGTTGATCACCATGTAATGTTCCAAAATTTTCTATTGACTTTGTTTATACATAGGTTTCTTTCAAGATTTTTTTCTTATAAAGGTGTTGAAAAAAATATTAAAGTATACTCATAATAATTATTGATATAAATAGATTTCTTTTTTCAATTCCAAAAGTTTTCATAATCCTATAAATGATCATTGCTAAAAAAAAATAAACAAAATAAAGTTTTCCTTTTTTCTATTTCATCAATCCGTTGAAAAGTGCTTGGGTGCCCTGATAGTTTTGTTAGGTTTATTAGTTATAAATTACGAGTTTCCTCTCGTTTTATTCTGGTGGTATGATTATAAAGCTGTATATTTTTTTTAATCCTTAGATGGTTTGATATAAGCTGGGCTAGAGATTATTTGAGGGCTTGTTTCCCCAATTTTCTGATTGGATAATGGCTTTGAAATGATCTTTTTTTAGTGTTTGCAAAACTCCAGAGGTTTTTTTTGGCGCTGTTTTTGTGAATTCAAATGAAGTATTTGCCCATATGCATTTAATTCATAGTCCCATTGTGAACCTTGTTATATACAGTCCCTGATATCAGGTCATCTCTAGCTCTATTTTCCCTGAATGCATTCAGATGATCTGTTTAAAAATGAAGTCTGGTATAGTCCTGTCACAACTGATGTTAGGTCAGGAAATAGTCATCTTTATTTGTAGTGACCACGCTGCAATACCCGCTGAATGAATTTCGAGAGCAGAAGGTTGTGAAACGAATACAAGTGTGATTGCCCCCCCCCCCCCCCCCCCCCCGAAAAAAAACAACTAGGCCCAGGAAAAACAAAGGCACAAAATTGTCAGGAAAGCATGCAGCAAAAGCCAGAAAAAAAGAATTAAAGGATAAAAAATTAACACTACCACAAACGCACTAGAGCAGACATAAACCCAGACAAATGTATATCACTCGTTTACACGTGTAGAAACGCATGCAGCAGCAGCACACACTAGAGCAACAATAAACCCAGCCGACTGTTCACTGCCGCTGAACATGAATAGACACAGGCAGCAATTCACACTGGGGCAGTTAGTGCTCTGGACGTAGGTAGGTAAGAGAAGTGCTGACTCGGGTTCATGGATGACAGGGAAAAGAAGGGAAGGGAAAGGGGCACATTTTTCCTTTTTTGTTGTTGCTTTTTTGAGTGGGTTTTTTTTTGGCCAATGAAGAGAGACGTGTGAAGCGGCCACCAAAAAGATATGAAAAAGATGGTGCTCCATGATCTGCATGCAACTGAGGCCTTAAAAATAAAAATTATTAATAATAATAATAATAATAATAATAATAATAATAATAAATAATAATAATAATAATAATAATACATGAGTGTGTGTGTGTGTGTGTGGTTTTATTTCGAAGATAATGAAATAAGCACTCGTGTGCTTTTTTGCATCCAGCCCCCGTGTTTATGCAGTTTCGAAAATTTTTGTCATCAGCTCCCACTGACACACAATGGCCTATTCTTCCGAAAAGCTGGGCTCGAACCCGCAACCTTTAGATTACGAGTCCAATGCCCTAACCACTAGACTACAGCGGCTATATATATAGATATAGATATAGATAGATAGATAGATAGATAGATAGATAGATAGATAGATAGATAGATAGATAGATAGATAGATAGATAGATAGATAGATAGATATAGATATATAAAATTGTGTGTGTATATTATCATTTATTCTTTTTGAAAACTGGATTATTTAAGTGATCTATGGAGAAACTATTTTGGTATTGATGTGATGGCCAGTAATGTTGACAGAAAATTACTTTGTCATTTGATTTTATTTATGTGTTGTTTTATTGGTTTTTTGTGAATTAGGTTTTTCTTCCCTTGTGATTTTTTTAAAAAATCTTACAAAGTATGTTAAGAAGTAATCTGGCCCCAATGCTACCCACAATTTTGTTTCCCTCTATCTAGATTAATTTTATTATGTGATCATGATGATCTCAGTAGAATGAAAATATGGTATGGCTTATTTTTAGTAGCACTTACATCTATATAATAATAATAACGGTATTACCTTTCAACATGAGGGCTGGGTTTTTTGTTGGTTTTTTTCTTTTCTTTTTTTTTTTTTTACTTTTGGTTGGTTGGTTGGTTGGGTTTTCCCCTGAAGCATAAAGATAGCGTGCTAATTTTCAAAAATTCTTTTATTTCAAGGATAGAGAAATAAACACTCGGGGCATTTTTTACATCCAGTTCTCATGTGTATGCAGTTTTGTAAATGTCATCCGTTCCCATGGGCACACAATGGCCTGCTCTTCCGAAAGAGGAACGGGTTTCAACAAGTGAGCAACAACCTTCTACGTGCGTTCGCATACAGGACCTCATTTTAGAGTCTCATCCGAAGGAAGCGTGTTTGTCAATTCATTTATTTATTCTTTTATATCGAGGATAATGGAATAAACTCGTGTGCTTTTCTTTTTTACATTCCGTCTCCGTCGTGTGTATGCAGTTTTTTCAATTTTCTCATCTGTCCCCCCACCCCCCACCACCCCACCCCCCCCCCTCGCAAAGACCTACTTTTCCGAAAAGCGGAACAGGATTTAAAGTGTGCGCAAGATGCTCTGTGTGCGCTCGCACACGGGGCCTTGGTTTCTAGTCTCATCCGAAGGATTTTTGGAGAGAGTGGAGTCAGCACTGATGTTAACTCCAGGGGAAAAATCCCCTCGAACGGGATTCGAATCCGGGTTGAAAGATTGCGAGCGCAATGTTCTAACATTTAGGCTAGTGTGTGTGTGTGTGTGTGTGTGTGTGTGTGTGTGTGTGTGTGTGTGTGTGTGTGTGTGTGTGTGTGTGTGTGTGTGAAGGCTGAAAATTATTTAGTTATTAGTTTTTGTTTGTTGGTGGTGGTGGTGGTTTTTTTTTTTTGGCCAATGAAGAAAGACGTGTAGAGCACCCACACAAAAAGAGGGGAAAAAAGACATAAAACATAATTAACAAAAAGATTGTGCTTCATGACCTGCATGCAACTGAGGCCTTTAAAATATATATATATATACATATGTAGACAGACAGGTTCGTTGGTTGTCCTTTCCACAATAAGGGGAGAAGAATGGGGAGAAAGGGGAAAATGGTAGGATGACTTAGGCACTCCACATCTCAAACGGTATTGATGGAGGCCACGCAGGGGTGTTATGGTAACACGTTTATTGTTTCATTTACCATAACAAAACAACACACACCTGAAACAAATACAAAATTCAGGTAACTATCCACATTTAAAACACACACCTGAAACAAATATAAAATTCAGGTAACTATCCACATTTAAAACCACACCTGAAACAAATACGAAATCCATGTAACTACCCATAACTAACCAGGTACATAGCTCATGAAAGGCACACATAGCAAATACTATTGTCGTCTATGGTCTAGCCGAGTATCAGAATAAAACTCCTTTCATCACCGACACAAAGATACCAAGTTAATCACAGGGAACCAACACAGAGTATAAAATTGTAAATAGCAAATCCACATATTACAATTAACCAGGAAAACCCTTTCCTCAGTACTCTCAGCTGACATTATCCTAAATAATGTCCAACAGAACTTAGTTTATGCTAAGATCTTTTCCACAACATTGGTTCCTATCAAACCCATGGATATCGTAACACAGAGAGAGAGAGAGAGAGAGAGAGAGAGAGAGAGAGAGAGAGAGAGAAGAGAGAGAGAGAGAGAGAGAGAGAGAGAGAGAGAGAGAGAGAGGGTAAGGAAGAGATTGAACAGGCATAATCTAGCGTCTCAAAAATCACATACAAAACTAGCAGCTTTACAGTGCATATGACTGACCATAATCACACATGGTTGCTGAAGCCCCCTAGTACAATAATAAAGCAAGTATCACAAGGACCAAGCTAGTCCTTACTTTCAGACAACCTCCACAGTTTCCAACTCAACGTTGTCTATTCCAATTAAACTATACCATAATAGTTTAACACAATAACTTTGTACTAGTCCACATTAATTTATCTGCGATCACTGCGATTTATAAACTTCGTCTCGGAATAACACGAAACCAAATCGATAAACATCCAATCAATCGTAAAATAAACCCAAGCTCTCACAATTAAATAATAAAAATCTTACGATTCTCAACCAACTTCCGTGTGTCAAACAATACACACTCTCACTGAACCAAATCCATCATTAAATTCTGTTAGTATAGGCGATCGAATTTATCAAATCAACTACTACCCTGATAAAACTAAACTACAATAAAAGAAAATGCTTCACTTACAGCTCAACCCGAAGAACAACAACTACCGTATACTAGCGTCGTCACATCGTTGCCGCTACGGCCCACAAATCGTCTTGCCGTCCTCTGGCTGTCGCAGGGAAAGAGTGAGTGACTGACCGCTTCCCTTACTTACGCCAAGCTTATTCTGCCCTAAAGTCTAACCAATCATGTCCAGGGGGGTGCCAACTGACTGGGACCTAACCCAATGATTTCAAAGTAGAAATTTAAAAGAAATCAAGTCAGCAAAGTTTCCACGACAACACCAAACTTGTTGAGTAATAACTAGCAGGGACAAGCCCTCCAACCTCTTAATTGTCGCCAGCTCGTCTCAAGTGGGCAGCCACGCTCGCCTGCCGACTCTGTCTCTCTAGTCCTACCCATCGCGCTAACAAAGAAAAGTAAGTCGGGTACACACAGACCTATGCCAGCCCCTGTAACACTCTTAGAAGAGAAGGGGAAGGAGGAGGGGGGGGGGGAGGAGAGGGTTGTAGTCTAACCTAGTGTCTAGTTATAGTGTCTAAAGTGCACACTATAACACACTCCCCAAGCTTTAAATGCAATGTCCTCATTGCATGTCTACTGTCCTCATCAGCAACATAGCCTGACAGAGAAACTGAGAACCAACCAATCTGAGAAACTTCTAAAACAAAACTCATGAAAAACTCTCAGACTTCCCATCTAGGCCTGTACCAACTAGGCCTACTTCAAAACCAATACCACAACTGTTCAAAGTTAACACTAGATTTACCCAACAAAATACCATTTGCCATACTCCTCGTATTCTATCTTCCTCATAGCCTCCTGTGTTACCATTAACAAACACAAAAATTCAATGACATATGTGAACCAGCATAATCGTAAAACCATATGCAGAGCAAAAACAATTTCCTCCGAAATCAAATCATTTGCAACACAAAAGCAACATAAAAACATTCATTGTTACATCAACACATCCTGAAAGAAAAGAACACAACATTCATAGTTACTACAACTGGGAATCCAAGCCTAGTAACTACGGCCACACATCAGCTAGCACATGCTGCAGCCCTGATAGGAATGCCATTTTTCCTACTTGCTATAAATCTGTTTCTGCATGGCAAAGGCTCTTTCCTGAACCACTTTCCCCTGTCAGGAACCTTATGGGACAAACCCACATCAAGCCCTAAACATCCATGCCTTCCTTCTTTCAGATGAGACACATCACCATGCAAACCTACATCAAGCCGTTTGCACAAAGATCCCAAAGATCTAGTTTCAGTCACAGCAACAGACAATTTCTCAGATTGTCCACTACTTCTCCCTGATGGAGAGCAACCAGAAACAACTGGTTTGGGTGAAATGGGCAGCAGCACCCATCCACCCTCCTGCGACTCATCCTCAATGCTAGAAGCTAGCAGAGGATTCACACTTGTCTTATCCAAAGACACATCAGTCAAGGCTCTGAAACCCTTCACAACTTTCTTGGGGTTTGAATCCCTCTGAACCGGGTTTTCTTTGGTAGGCTGGGTATTCTTTTTGTTTCGCTTTCTTTTCCGCCTACTCCGTTTCCTTTCCCTACATGGAAACTTGTCAGCAACAACAGCTAACATTGACTGCACAGACTCTTTCAGTGATCTCATCTTATCCTCTAACACTGATATCTGTTTTTGCTCAAGAGTCAGAGTCTTTTTGCTTTCCCTAGTCATGTTTTCTTGTTCTTGTTCTTCTTCTCTCAACCACCTAAACGCTTCCTCCCTAATCTGGAAGAAGGTAGTTTGGGGCTTCCTCCCTACCAAATGGCGCAATTCCCTTCTCAATCCTGGATTGAGAAGTCCCTCAATAAACCTATCCCTTAACAGGTAATCGGAGAGGGCGTCTGCCTTCTTCATGTGGATGGTCCTTTCCAGGTCCCTCAACACATGAGAGTAGTCCAGGACCGACTCTTTCGGCATTTGGTCCCGACTGTAAAAAGCAGACAGGAGAGTGGTGATCCGTCGCCTGTCACCAAACACGGCCCTGAGGATGTTGAATATCTTCTCTGGGGTGTTGGTTTCCTCCAACGTGCGCAGCTGTATTTCTCTACGAGCCACTCCCTTCAGGTGGCTATAGATGTAGTATGCAGCCATCTCCTCTCTCATAGGATAGGCTGCCAGGACTCGCTCCACTTCCAGTGAGAAGTCCTCGAGTGACAAATCTGTCACATCACCAGAGAAGTGCTGCAGTTCAGGCGGGGACAAACAACTCGTCTCCTCGTATGCCATGGTAGTCGGCTGAGCTGTGTGTGTGTGTGTTACGGTAAGATAAAACTGACCTGCAATCCTGTCGGCGACGCCAATTGTAGACAGACAGGTTCGTTGGTTGTCCTTTCCACAATAAGGGGAGAAGAATGGGGAGAAAGGGGAAAATGGTAGGATGACTTAGGCACTCCACATCTCAAACGGTATTGATGGAGGCCACGCAGGGGTGTTATGGTAACACGTTTATTGTTTCATTTACCATAACAAAACAACACACACCTGAAACAAATACAAAATTCAGGTAACTATCCACATTTAAAACACACACCTGAAACAAATATAAAATTCAGGTAACTATCCACATTTAAAACCACACCTGAAACAAATACGAAATCCATGTAACTACCCATAACTAACCAGGTACATAGCTCATGAAAGGCACACATAGCAAATACTATTGTCGTCTATGGTCTAGCCGAGTATCAGAATAAAACTCCTTTCATCACCGACACAAAGATACCAAGTTAATCACAGGGAACCAACACAGAGTATAAAATTGTAAATAGCAAATCCACATATTACAATTAACCAGGAAAACCCTTTCCTCAGTACTCTCAGCTGACATTATCCTAAATAATGTCCAACAGAACTTAGTTTATGCTAAGATCTTTTCCACAACATTGGTTCCTATCAAACCCATGGATATCGTAACACAGAGAAGAGAACAGAGAGAGAAGAGAGAAGAGAGAGAGAGAGAGAGAGAGAGAGAGAGAGAGAGAGAGAGAAGAGAGAGAGAGAGAGAGAGAGAGAGAGAGAGAGAGAGAGAGAGAGGGTAAGGAAGAGATTGAACAGGCATAATCTAGCGTCTCAAAAATCACATACAAAACTAGCAGCTTTACAGTGCATATGACTGACCATAATCACACATGGTTGCTGAAGCCCCCTAGTACAATAATAAAGCAAGTATCACAAGGACCAAGCTAGTCCTTACTTTCAGACAACCTCCACAGTTTCCAACTCAACGTTGTCTATTCCAATTAAACTATACCATAATAGTTTAACACAATAACTTTGTACTAGTCCACATTAATTTATCTGCGATCACTGCGATTTATAAACTTCGTCTCGGAATAACACGAAACCAAATCGATAAACATCCAATCAATCGTAAAATAAACCCAAGCTCTCACAATTAAATAATAAAAATCTTACGATTCTCAACCAACTTCCGTGTGTCAAACAATACACACTCTCACTGAACCAAATCCATCATTAAATTCTGTTAGTATAGGCGATCGAATTTATCAAATCAACTACTACCCTGATAAAACTAAACTACAATAAAAGAAAATGCTTCACTTACAGCTCAACCCGAAGAACAACAACTACCGTATACTAGCGTCGTCACATCGTTGCCGCTACGGCCCACAAATCGTCTTGCCGTCCTCTGGCTGTCGCAGGGAAAGAGTGAGTGACTGACCGCTTCCCTTACTTACGCCAAGCTTATTCTGCCCTAAAGTCTAACCAATCATGTCCAGGGGGGTGCCAACTGACTGGGACCTAACCCAATGATTTCAAAGTAGAAATTTAAAAGAAATCAAGTCAGCAAAGTTTCCACGACAACACCAAACTTGTTGAGTAATAACTAGCAGGGACAAGCCCTCCAACCTCTTAATTGTCGCCAGCTCGTCTCAAGTGGGCAGCCACGCTCGCCTGCCGACTCTGTCTCTCTAGTCCTACCCATCGCGCTAACAAAGAAAAGTAAGTCGGGTACACACAGACCTATGCCAGCCCCTGTAACACTCTTAGAAGAGAAGGGGAAGGAGGAGGGGGGGGGGGGGAGGAGAGGGTTGTAGTCTAACCTAGTGTCTAGTTATAGTGTCTAAAGTGCACACTATAACACATATATTAATATACATATAAATATATCAATATACATATAAATATATCAATATACATATAAATATATGTGTATGTATGTGTATATATAATATATATATATAATATATATATATATATATTGTATGTGTGTGTGTGATAAGCATTTTTCTTTGTCTGGGATGTTAGTTAGCCAGACTGTTAATGTGTGTGAGTAATGATGGCGGTTGTTTCTTTATTTGTTTAAAGGACAAAGGCATTTGAGTAAACAAAAGCACTGCATTTGAAAAAGAAATCTGTTTTGTGATCGCTTTTTTTCTGTTTCTATACATTTCGACTGTATGTGTGTGTCAAATCAAATCAAATCGAATTTTTATTTCCAGATGGTACATTGAAAAAGCTTTGATTTGCTTTTTTTTCATCAAGCCATCTATCTCAAGAAAGAAAAAACAAACAAAACCCCCTAACAAACCAAAGAAAAAAAGAAAAAAAAGAGAAACCCCCAAAAACAATTCACCAACATTAACTAACATGATTTCAACAGCCTTAAAAATAAAATATGCCTATAGATAATACAAGCAACAACAATAACAACAAAAACAACCATATAAAAAAAAACCACTCAAAAGACACGCACACAAGCACACACACACACACACACACACACGCGCGCGCGCGTTCGCTCGCTCGTCCACACAGCACGCATGCACGTACGCGCATGCACACATTTAAAGTTTTTTTTTTAAATCATGTAGTGTGAAATAAACAGCTTATATCTGTTACAATGTCACCAATACCATTATTTAAGACATAAAAAAAATCTATGAAATAATGAGTGTGTTTTTGTGTGTGTTCTTGCGTGCATGCGCGCGCGTGTGTGTGTACGTGTGCATAATTATAGAAAGGAAGTGTTCCACTTGGCTGGACAGTGTAAGCTGCTTAGGTCAGAGGTTTTGAAGAGGGATTACTGTTTTCTTGTTGGTTTCTCTCCATCAGAGAGTTGATTCAACTGCTAATTTGACACAGCCTTTTAACCTTCCCCGTACGTCGCCTCGGTCTCGACGCGCTGTACCTCCTGGGTGTACAGCAACCCATACTTTTATTGAAGGCATAACCCGCTCCCATATCTCCTGGGTGTGCAGACACCCATACTTTTAGTGAAGGCATAACCCGCTCCCATATCTCCTGGGTGTACACACACCCATACCGTTAGTGAAGGCATAACCCGCTCCCATATCTCCTGGGTGTACACACACCCAGGCTGTCTGAAAAGGAACTAAACCTCTGCCTTGCCTTGCATGAATCACTAAGCTCTTTCCCTACATCCTGGTTGCATAGCAACCCCATGACTTGAAGAGCCCACTGTACATCCTGGATGTTGAGTAACCTAATCTGCATACAGGGGAGTCTGCCATTATGTGTAAGGTTTGTAAGAAGGGAGAGTGCTCTTCCTTGAAAAGATAGTACTTGAGGTGAATAAAAGGTATGCACTCAAAATATGCCCGTATGCACTGGAGCTATCCGTAAAGAAAAAAAGGGCTTGTTACTTTACTGTGCACCTGCATAGATTTGCAGTCTTATGGCCGTTGGTTTACCACTGAGTTGATAGTCAATAATAATAATAATAATAATAATAATAATAATAATAATAATAATAATAATAATAATAATAATAATAATAATAATAATAATAATAATAATGATAATAATAATAATGATAATTGCATCAGAACATCTTGCACACATGTACGATCCTGTTCCGCTTTTCATAAGAGTAGGCAATCATGTGCTGTGGGAACAGATGACAAGATTTACAAAACTGCGTACGCACGGGGACTGGACATAAAAAACCCAAAAGTGCTTATTCCATTATCCTCATTATAAAAAATAAATAAATAAATAAAAATAAAATATCATAATTATGTGCACAGATGCACACGCATACATACACACATTCAAAGATATGTGCACACACACACGCACATGCACACACACATGCCATCCACTTCAAAAACGAAAATCAAAGCTTATTCAATGAATCATCCAGAAATAAAAAATAGACTTTGACCGACTTTGACTTGGATACATGTATGCATGCATGCATGCATGCATGCACACAGGCACGCATGCAGTCAGACATACATGTGCCCACGTTCGAGCACCCACGCACGCACACGCGCGCGCGCGCGCACACACACACACACACACACACACACACACACAATTTGCACACACACGCATGCCCGCGCGCGCACACACGCGCGCGCACACACACATACACACAATTTGCCTCAAACTCTCAAAAGTACTATCATGTAGGGCCTACCACCACAGCTTAGCAGCTAGCAAAAATTCTCAGTACAAGGACAGGTGTCCTAGCAACCACGATGTAGGGAGGCCACAAGGTAGGCCTAGTGATGTCATTCTGATGTTGTAATGAGTAACCCTTCTTTCAGCGTATGGGTGTGTGCATACCCAGGACGTACTGGGAGTTTAAATGCTAATTAAGTGCATTTCTAATTAACACAAACAAACCATTTTTTGTGTAAGTGTAAATCAGATGTTTATTGACAAAGTCATGAAATGTCAAGGCTGTAGGTTTGATAGTTTTTGAGTTACAGAGCAAAATATAGGGGTCTGGGTGTACACACACCCAGAGCGTATGGGGAAGGTTAACACATCACCTAGGTATACCTAGGTCCCATTCTAACCCATCATTTAGAGATGAGGCAGCTGGCAATTCCTCCTGTCAATGTTGAGAGGCCAGTGGAGGTGATGTCAAAGGAAGTGGCAAGCCTCGAGTTAAGCCCTGCTGTTACCTGTGCCGGGGTGTGGCAAGCCTAGCCTAAACACGTCAAGTAGCTAAAGATGACATAAGTGTCCACAGTATCCTAGGAGATAATCCCCCACCCCTCTGTTCATCTCAACCTGCCTCTCCCATCAGGTAAATAAGGGGGGGGGGTGTTGTGTAATTAGCCAATAAATGGTCTTAGTTATACTGTGTGCATACCTACCTGCGTGCATGCGTGTGTGCACGAGCGTGTGTGCGTGCGTGCGTGTGTGCGTGCGTGCGTGCAAGCGTGTGTGCGTGCGTGCGTGCGGTGTGTGTGTGTTTGTGTGTGTATGTGTGTGTATGAGTGTGTGGGTGTGTGTGTGTGGTGGTGTGTGTGTGTTTGTGTTGTGTGTGTGTGTGTGCGTGTGTGTTTGTGAGTGTGCGTGTGTGCGCGTGTGTGTGTGTGCGTGTGTGTGTGCGTGTGTGTGTGTGTGTGTGTGTGTGTGTGTGTGTGTGTGTGTGTGTGTGTGTGTGTGTGTGTGTGTGTGAGTCTGTCTGTGTGTGAGCGAGTGTGTGTGTTTGTGTTTGTGAGTATGGAGTAAGAGATATCACCGATGGAAACAATTGAATAATTACATCTTCGATTTAAATCGGAATAAACGAAATCAAGGCAATAGAAAAACTGATATAACAGCAAACATATAAGACAGAAAACAATACATCAAACAAAATTATGAACTTACAAATATTTGCATGACATTTGATAAACAAACATAAAATTGGGAGAGATGGGGGGAGAGAGAGAGAGAGAGAGAGAGAGAGAGAGAGAGAGAGAGAGAGAGAGAGAGAGAGAGAGAGAGAGAGAGAGGAGAGAGAGAGAGAGAGAGAGAGTCAACCTTCTTTCTCAGAGTTTAAAAAATCGGAAATCTAAAGTGATAGACTTACGTATGCGTTTTGGGGTTCATAGATACTGCTTGTTGATCTCCTGTGTTATCTGAGAGCAAATTTTGTTTAAATATTTCCTGAAATAGCTGCTTCTCGCGGTCCCTAATTTATACAGTCAGTGATGTAAAACGTTGGTAACAAATATTTAAACCACATTTCATGGTCCCAGAGCTGTCCAGCCCTCCCCACGGTAATTGCCCGACGCCAAGTCGCGGCAAGTTCCGGCGGAACAGCTGCTGGCAGGCTGGAGGCTTGTCAAACACACTTCAGTAGAGGGCCCCTTCAGGCATCCTTAGTTCATTTTACTTTCCCGCCACAGCGCAATGCCTGTGCCGCCCTTAGCAGGTTCGGCAATCAGGGCGGGCTAGCTTCGTTTCACTTATCATCTTTCCAACTTGGCAAGCTCCTACTGTGGTTGAACAAGAAGGTGTTATTCAATAAAAACAATACTTGTTGCCATCGAAACTTCAGATATGAAAGGCGAATATATGTGACAAATAATTCTCACAGGCTAAAGGATAGGCTACAGCATAAAAGGCACAAAGCCCACAGCGATGTGAAACTTTCAAACGCCATTTTCTCGAAACTACGTCGAACCGCGATAGCCGCTTCAGGCAGGTAACCCTCGATGTGTACGCTTCAAACTGAAATCCACGAACCAGAAACTAGGCTACTTTTAACCCAACAAGCTGGTGTGTCTTCCAGTGCATTTGTGTACAAATGTGACGCTCCACCACGAAATGAGTCGATTAGCACATAACCCACTTTTCCGCTAGGAGCCATTAAAGGCAGGTGGGGTCAATTTGGCAATTTTAAGATTTTGATTGATTATAAAACTATAGCCATTATTCTACCTCATAATGAAATATCAAATCACAATTTTGTCTCATTTTGCCTTTAAACGTCTTTTTTTAAAATACCCAAGCCTTCATTCTGACTTCCTATTACGATGCTAAACTTGCCCATTTTTCATTTTGTCATTTTCTGCAGTCTGGAATTTCAACTTTTGATAACCTTTCATAGATTTGTCCGATTTTCAATCTGTTTTGGTTTTTTTTGGTATTGTATAGCCATTTTATTACTTTTTGATAGCATGTCAATAACTAAAAAACTGACCTCTCGTGCAATGAGACTCATTCTGTGGTGGAGCGTCACAAATTTCTGGTTTCAAGAGTCACTGAAAGATGATAAACCTGGAGCGGGCCTGTGTGATCTTCTGCAGGCATCCCATAATAATTATACAGTAGCTCTAAGCAAAACCAGGCTTGCAGATATGAATGAATCCACAGCATTTGTCATGATATTCTTGGGGCCTTGCATCCGTTAAGATACAGCGGAGACCCAAGCTTTCAATCTCTAGATTTTGTGAGATAAGAAACCAGTTTACCCATTCTCACTCACTCACTCACTCACTCAGTCCCATGTCCCAAAGGACGTAGGGGGGACATGAGAGAAGACGCAACGGAGATCTTTTTCCATGCTTCACGATCCTGTGTGGCTAGTAGGAGGCGTTGCAGGGGTTGGGCAGTCCAGTCTTTGATGTTGTCAACCCATGATTTCTTTTGGCGGCCTCTTCTTCTTTTGCCCTCGACTGTTCCTTGCAAGATGGTTTTTGCTAGGGTGTTGTGTCTTGTGGTGTGACCAAACCACATCAGCTTTCTCCTCTTTATGGTGGAGAGCAAAGGCTCTTGGGGGCCCACACGCTTTTTGATTTCCTCTTTCACATAGTTATTGGTCTTGTGTTCTTTGTATGATATTTTGAGGAGTCTTCTGTGGCACTTGTTCTCGAATGCTTGGATTCTTCTCTCTAACTCTGCTGTCAGAGTCCATGATTCACAGCCATATAGGAGGATAGATATTACGAGGGATTTGTAGAGGTGGTATTTGGTGCAGAAGCTGATGTTGTTGCTTCTGATGATCCTCTGGAGTCTGACTAGAGCAGATGTTGCTGTTGCAATGCGAGCTTTCACCTCATTGTTTGATGTGCCATCTTTTGTTAGGATGGAGCCTAAGTATTTGAATTGGCTCACCTCTTCCAATATTTCTCCATTCATCTTTATTTCCGTGCTGTCATTACTCGCGCTGTTGACCATGATCTTCGATTTCTCTGTACTGACCTCCATGCCGTATGCGCTCGCTCGGTCTGTTAGACTGTCTGTGAGAATTTGCAGTTCTTGTTTGCTGCTGCCCATGAGGTCAATGTCATCTGCAAATCTGAGGTTGCAAAGGGGTCTTCCACCAATGGAGATGGAAGTGTGGTGGTTTTGCAGTGTCTCTGTCATGATGTTTTCGAGGAAGAGGTTGAAGAGTACAGGTGAGAGAAGGCAGCCCTGGCGGACTCCAACCGTGGTCTTGAAGAACTCGCCCACGTGGTTGTTCATGAAAACTGCACTTCTTGCATTCTCGTACAGAGCCTTGATGACTTCAATTAGGCAGTTGTCGATGTTGAAGTGCCTGAGTACTTGCCAGAGGCCGTCATGCCATACCCTGTCAAAGGCCTTTTTGAAGTCTATAAAATTGTGGTACAAGTCTTTTTGGTGTTGGAGATGCTTCTCTATCAGAATTCTCAGGTTGAAAATTTGTTCCATTGTGCTGCGTTTTGGTCTAAAGCCCGCTTGTTCTTCTGCCAGGAGTTTTTCTGCTTGGTTTTTCAGTCTGTTGAGGACTACCTGCAGCATGATCTTGCTAGGATGGCTTATGAGACTGATGGTTCTGTAGTTCTGGCATTGCTTGAGGTTTCCTTTCTTTGGCAGGGGTATTACAAGAGACTGTGTCCATTCTTTTGGCCATTCTTTGGTGTCGTGGATCTTCTGTCGTGGA